>JBBIGC010181612.1:0-14574 GCA_037576955.1 Lepidarchus adonis
CACACACACACACACACACACACACACACACACACACACACACACACACACACACACACACACACACAGAGGGATGAGAGCGTTTTCAGACCCAGAGCATTCCAGTGGGCAGAGAGAGAGAGAGAGAGAGAGAGAATGTTTGTGTGTGTGTGTGTATGTGTGTGCGCATGTGTGTGTGTGTTTTAGATTGTCCCCAATATGCTGTGATTATTCTCCCAGGATGCACATGGCGCAGTGAGAACTCTAAACCCGGTGAACTCTTCAGCTTCGTGTTCTTTTCTCCCACCACTTGTCTTTCTGTGCTGTCTATCTTTCCGCAGAGCTGTGCTCTTTTTTCCGCCCCCTTTCCTGGCCCAGTCTTTACTGCCCTTCCCCCCAGCCTCAGTCTTAACCCAATAAACTCAAATAAGACGAGAAAGAGAATTTGTATACAGTTTGTGCCGGTTGATTGAACTTTGAGGTTTTGCATTCACTGTCTGCAGATACACGGAGGCCATCACAAGTTTACGACTTTCAGACACAAACAAACACTTTTTCTTTGTAAGTTTGCAATGCATTTACAATGCAAGCTTCATTTAATGTTTATTGGAATGAAAACAGCACCATGTTTTAATATTGCTGGAATTTGGCAAAGTTCAAACATTTAACCCCCTTGTTGTGATGGCTTCAAGTCTTCAAGCCAAAAGCGTTTCAGTTCATGCTTTTGTCTGGAAAATAATACCGTCAGATTATGATTTAGGTCAGTGTTGCATGTGTTGAATATGGTAGAATATAACTATGCTCAAAATATTACAGTTACAGCAATTGACAGGCCCAAGCCCAAGCCCAACCCCAATTCCTACCCCTGAAGGTGGTGCGCCGACAGGGTAGCAATTCAGTGTAATCTGTTCAGGCCTTGACCAGCCCAGGCACCAGAAATCGCTTGACAGGTCTGGCTCCAGAAAGGGTCTCTGATTTTGCAGTTCCAGGGAAGATGCTACTTCTCCAATACTGTTGTTATCTGGGTTTTCTTGTTCATGAGAAGCAAAAAAAAAACATTATATGAACAGACAGTTCAGCTCAGCATCAGCAGTGATGTGCATGTTATATCGGTGATTATACCAGACAATTAGTCAGCAGTGATGCAGATGTTGTACCGGACCGAACCGGACCACCCTTAGATATAGGGTGAAGAGAGTTTAGGGATCTCTGGATTTAGACACCTGTCAGGGGGTGGGCTATATTAGGCAGCAAATAAACAGTCAGTTCTTAAAGATGATGTGCTGGAAGTTTCTTTCTTCCAGCTTAGGGAGTTTTACTGACTCGTTTGTGTCAGTGTTAGTCAGAATGAACATCTCTGCTAGATACTCAATAGCTGGCTTTCATTTGGTTAACGCTAGTCTGGTATGTACGTAAGAGTTAAGACATCACTTATTTCCATTTGATGGCACAATAGTAAAAAGGCTGCAGGAATGAGCTAAAAATACATCAGGACCTTCTCTCTGAATTGTTCCATTATTCAATGATTTTGGCGCCAATTGGGCTTCAGTGCTCCAAAGAGTTACTTCATGAACACTCCCTTTATTTTTATTCCCCATCTGTGCTAATTATTTCTTCCACTCGCTCCCTTTTATTGCGATAGCAATCGACTCCATTGACACCTTTTCCACAAGCCCTGCCTCTGAAGGTCACAGCCCTAAGGCTAGGGTATGGAAAGTGTCCCGCCCTTCATTGGAACACATCAGTATGGAACTGTGAGTGGAATTTATGAAGATAGTCACTGGTCAATAGGCCAGTTTTGCTAGAATTCAGTTAAGAGCTGCTGGTTCACCAAGATCCTGCCAGAGCTGAAGATCATCCTCACTCCGGTAAACCTAGACATTTGTGGAAGAATCTAATCCGAGCACCACCAGCCCTGGTGAGGTCTGGTGTTGGGGCATCACTTTCATGAAGAGTTGGCTGGGTTTTAAACAGATTAAGAGAAATTTGGTCGATTTCTGGAAAAGATTTGGGTAACTGTTGACTTGTATTGTATTGATTAGGCCTGGATCCTGAGTGCTACACTGAAGAAGCAAGTTTTGGGTGATCAACCACATCTGGGCCAAATGCAAAAGGGTATAAATTTAGGAGACTTGCTTTAAGGGGTTAACAGTCAGGAGGGTTGAGGTGGGTGGATTGGACAGCATATTGTCTCATAATAGGTGTGTATATATATATAAATGTATGTGTGTGGGTATGTCTGCGCAGAGCAATGATATATATGTATATGGAGCGTTACTGCCTGCACGTGCCTCTGGGTCTCTCCGTTGGCGTTGACAGGAGTTTGGAGCCTTGTCCAGAGGCCTGCTGGATCTGGCCCTGACCCAGCCTGAGCTGCTGGAATCTGGGTTAAAAGGAGAGAGAGAGAGAGAGAGAGAGAGAGAGAGAGAGAGAGAGAGAAAGAGAGAGAGAGTAGACAAACTGTGAGAGAAGGCTTCCAGAAGGGCACAACGATGGCTTCTCTTGTTTTATGGCGCTTTATTTCTTACTTCTCCTCTCTCATCAGTGACAGTTCACGTGTGAGGTTTATTTCCACACATTTCATCACATTCTGGCTTTGGGTCCACCCTCACCCATTTCTGCACTGGAAGTACTCACATGTATTCAAGTTTTACATGTGGAAATTCCAGTTGAATAAAAATACAAAAAAATCATAAAAGATTTTATGTTTATGTTTATGTTCAGTTCAATTCAGTTTTATTTATATAGTGCTTTTTATAACAGATTTACAATGTCCGGATCCGAGCCCCTAATCAGCAAACCAAGGCCATGGAAAAAAATCCCTGAACTGAGGAAGAAACCTCGGTAGGAGCTAAACCTCAGTAGGGGAACCCGTCCTCCTCTGGTTGACAATGAATGGTAATAAAGTAAACAGTCAAAATATTTTTTTTTGTTAATGCGTTTCATGGCTAGAGGTGTAGGCAGTAGATGAACATGTGGTGATGGTTGGTGGTGGCTAAATCAGACAAGATGGATGGGCCAGAGGAAGAAAGAAAGGCCCACTGGTTGACGGATCAGTAGGACGGTGCAGAAATGAGCCGATCCTAGAGTAGTGAATGATCTAGTCGACATTATTGGTTGTCTGGAAGCCTCTGTGATGGAAAGAAGAACCGCAGTCCCCAGTGTACAGGTGGGTCATGATGAGGGTCAGTCAGAATGCATGGGTGGCAGCTCCTCTTGGTGAAGAGTGGCAGAAGAAATGTGTAGCATCCACACTATTATCTGCAAATTGAGGAGAACAACTTGTCCCACAAGTGCAAATTTCCCACTTGTGGGACAATAAAGGTTTCTTATCTTATCTCTATCTGAGAGAGGAAAGTTGCCCCATTCTTGTCTGATAAGGATAGGATTCTAACTGGTGGGAGGTTTAATTTCATTCACCTTTTTCTTTTCAGTACCATTACATTTGCAACCCTTTGTTGCCCTGTTCTAACTTACAGGATCTGCCACTTACCTTTATGAGGTCTTTAGAAGTCCACGTCTCAACAGGGACACGTTCCAGTATTGCTCAGATGGTTTTAATGTTATGGCTGGTTGGTGTATACACTTGTATTTTATAACATTTTATATTTTTAGACCATTTACATTATCCTTAAACAACTCCAAAATCTCAAAGACCAAGAGATGTTTCTCTTTTCAGAGATGCTATACCTTCAAATTCATCCTTTCTCATGAAAACATCCAAGTAAAGTTAAATTTAAACTATAAATATAATTTTATTTTTTATTATTTGGTTCGACAAAGGACTTATACTGTCATGTAAATATAATATATCTGCACTTCATCCACCTCTGTCAGTGAATGCACTACAAGCTATAGTGAGGCTTACACAATGTGCTCATTGTTATAATGTTATGAGAATCATGGAAGAAGTCTCTTCAAAATATACAAAGGCACTCTGTCTGCCTCTCTTAAAGCTTAAGAGCCTGCATGTGGGCCCATGCTTCAGTTACTCCCTCAACTACAGCAACTCAGTCATTGAAAGAAGACTGTAAAAAATTCTTAGCAGATACAAAATAATTTATTACAGATTCTACATAGTATATAGCAGATATTAAATAATTCATAGAAAATACTAAATCATTACAGTAGACAAATAATTGATAGCAGAAACTATATAATTCATAGTAAATAAATTATTGATAGCAGATAGAAAATAATTTATATCAGTTTCTAAATATATTATATAATATATTTATAACTTAACTAAATTCTTTGTATCAGAAAATAAAAGTAATGGCGGATACTAAATACTTAGCATTAGATAGTGAATAATAAATAGAGGCTACTGAGTCATTTTTATTATATTAGTTAATAATTAATAACAGATATTAAATCATTTATTACAGATACTATAGAATACAGTATATAGCAGATATTAAATACTTTATAGAAAATCATGAATAATAGTAGACATTACATAATTGATAACAGATACTAAAGAATTCATAGTAAATAGTAAATAATTATTAGCACATACTGAATAATTTATAGTTAATTCAAAATAATTTATAGCAAATACTATTCATTTATAGCCATGTTCAGATACTGTGTACTTCATGACAGATAAATATTTTATTTCAGATTCTCAATGGTTTATAACAGATAATAAAGGATTTATTGTAGTCACTAAATAATATATAGAAGATACTAAATAATTTACAGCAGAAACTAAATAATTAATGCTGAACAGATACTGAACAATTTTTAGCATATCCTGAATCATTTTTAGCAGATGCTAAATCATTCATAGCAGATACAAAATAATGTATAGCAGATACTGAATACTTTATTGCACATACTGAATCATTTTAGCAGATACTAAATTATTTTTTGCAGCTACTAATTAATTTACAGCAGATACTGAATAATTTATAGCAGGCACTGTATACTTCATGGCAGATGCTTAATAATTCATAACAGATTCAAAAATGTATAACAAATGCTACATATTTTATAGCATATTCTAAATTATCTATAGCTATATCTCATAACAAATACTAAGTCATTTACAGCAGATATGAATTCATTTATAGTAGATGCTGCATAATTTACAGCAGATAGTAAAATTTATAGAAGCTACTTAATTATTTATAGTATTTATTGAATTATTCATAGTATTTACTGAAAAGTTCATAGTATTTACTGAATATAAAGTGTTTAGTCTGTAGAAAACAAGGTTGGGAGCCACACAAACATGCAAACCCTTCCTTCTCTTATTACTGTAGGTGAAGTAAAACAGAAGAAAAGGAAGAGAAAACTCTCTTTTCTTTGTCATTTGCTAATCAAGCCTCTTTTACTGCGCCTGACCCGTATAATGATCTCTGTTAAAAGCAGCCAAGGCCTTAAAGTACCCCGCCTCCCCCAAAACACACTCCTCTACGCACACACACACTAACACACACATACACACACACACATCCACTGTCATATATGGCCATGAACAGATGCACCATTGTTCTCCCGCTCTCTTATCCCTATATACTCTTCTGCTTTTGCTTCCTGCGTGTTTTCTTTTTTCCTTTTTTTATCATCACTTACCTTTAATCTCCTACAAGGCCTTGAAAGGGAGGGTAAGAGTGATAGAAAGGAGAAATAGGTGGAAAAGAAGAGGGAAAGAGATGGCGAGAGAGGAGGAGCAGGAGACCCTTCTGATCTTATCTGTCATAGACTCAGGTATGCCTGAGTCCATAAAAAACCCAAGCACCAGGCCTGGCCTTCTCCATGGCGCAACCACACACTGGAGCCATTGTTGGCGGTGGGCACCCTGTGATCAGGTAGGCCTAAGACTTATGAGCATGTGTCCCCTTCTCTGCTTTCTTCTCATGTCCCTGCTTTCAGTCGGCCTCTACCTGTCTACCCAGCCCTTACCCCCACCCCACCACCAATGGCTCCCAGCTACGGCTCTCTCATAGCTCTGATCTTTATCAGCTCCGTTCTTCCTGCTTTTTCATCTCCCCGCCTTTGTCCTCTTCACTGCGTACAGTTCTGTATGCTTCTGCACTCAGCCAAAATCCCAATGAACGCAAAGAAGACGTCTTTATTGTGCCTTCATGCTGTTCATCAAAAGTTCTGGAGGGGCAGATATGTCCTATGATTCTCACATGTTGAGCATTCAGAGGGTAAACCCAGTAGGGGGCGATGTTTTCTCTGCCTACTCCGTCGTATCAGGAGGATCTTTAACATAAGGACTTCAAGGTTCAGCTATTATAAAGACAACTAATCCATATTTCATGTTCCAATGAAGGATGAACCTAAAACCCCACAGCTTTCAGACACACTCTGATTGGACTCATTACTTCCCCACAGGTCAACACACAACATTACAGTCTGGACTGACTCATTACTGCCTCTACTGGTCAACAGACAGCATTACAGTCTAGACTGACTCATTACTTACTCCACAGGTCAACACACAACATTACAGTCTGGACTGATTCATTACTGCCTCCACAGGTAAACACACAACATTACAGTCTGGATTGACTCATTACTGCCTCCATTGGACTACACACAACATTACAGTCTGGACTGATTCATTACTGTCTTCACAGGTCAACACACAACATTACAGTCGAGACTGACTCATTACTGCGTTCACAGGTCAACACACAATATTACAGTATGGACTGAGTCATTACTGCCCCCAAAGGTCAACACACAACATTACAATCCGGACTGACTCGTTACTGCATCCATGGAACTACACACAACATTACAGTTGTGACTGACCCATTACAGTCTCCACAGGTCAAAAGACCACATTTTGAAATTACAAACAATTCTTTGGCACAAACAGGTCAAGCCATAACCATGCTTGATTGCAGAGACTGAACTTTTAATAGATGGTACTTTTATACCCAACCATGATCTCTCACATGGTAACAATTAGCTACTTAATTGGTACCAGTTATTAGCTACTGTGGCATCTTCCAGACTGTTGTTATTGAATATTCAGTTCAAATTTAAACTCTTGTTGAGTGTGTAGCAGCATCCAATTCTAATTCTGTTTGTTTATTTACAAAATACAATGTTTTATTGTTTGTCAGTTAAATACAGGTTCTGTGAATTACCATATCTCATATTTAGTTTTTATGGATCTTTTTTTAAATTGGGGTCTGTAGGTTTAAACCACTAGCCTCTAAAGCTAACAGTGTTGGCTGCTGAGGGAAAAAACATAATTTTAAAATCCTCTGATATATAATTCCAGTGTCTGTCTTGTTGGGAGTGATGTAATGTGCTGTAGTGTAATGTAAATTACATCTTTCAGAGCTGTTGCCCTATACATTGTTTATGCTTCTACACTCATTCGGGAAGAGATAACTACTTAGAAAGCATAAAAATGTCTCCACTGAACTCTGGACCACTTTTCATCTGGGTCGCTAAATCTTTTTTTTTGCATTTTGACAGTAATTCTGTCTGGGAAGAGAAGTGACTTCTTTGGTGTAAGGACTAAGCCTTGCCCTCAATGAGGACATATTACACATTATGTAATGTTACAAGAAAGCCATCACGGCAGCATCGCTTACGACACACTGACAGTGTTTTGACAGTATTAAGATGGAGGGCTCAGGTGTAATGTCTACAAGACTATTTGCAATGGCGTCCATCCTACTGTGACTTAAAAAAGCCCTTCTTGCCATGTGTTCACCATCATCCTCTTTCAAATTGATTGTGCAATATTTTTGACTCTTCAGGCAAATATATGTCAACCATGGGTAAAGCACTGCTTATGAGAAATAGATGTTACAGTGTGTAATGACAGAACAATCCAAACGGTGGTATCTGTAAATGCAGGTGCAGAAGGAGCGTATGGGGCACTTGCAGCTGTGGGTTTTGGGCTTGGAGAAGGTAGCTGTGAAAAGAGACAGCACTCTGCACTCGTTCACCCTAGTATTGTGTTGTGGCTTTCACATTTGGGCCCATTTGGTTTGACTTGAAGTCAGTACAGAGATGAGGAAGTCCTCCCTAACTGGGGGAAGAAACGATGGGAGGAACCAAGACTCTACAGTCTCAAGTTTCTAGAGGTGGGAACATCCAGCATATGCAGATGAACCATATGGAGAAAATGGTTTGTTCACATGGTTTGTACCTATGTAGTATGGTCCCACTGTTGGTATTCAACCGCATGGTGTTTGGTTAGGAATGCTTATGCAACAGGCTTCCTTAACATAAAAAGATCTCACCTATACCTGGGTGAACAATGAAAAATTTGAGCTAGAAAAAAACATCCTATAATAAACATTTGTGATTCTACCACTGGGCTGCCGAGACCCAATGATTAGAGAAAGTGGGCTTGTGACTGAAGAGTCACATGTTTGATTCCCATAGCTAGCAGCCTAGAAGGCCCCTTGAGCAAGACATTGAAATACTTCCTGGGTACCACAAAGGAGGCTGACCATGGATTTGGGTTCATGTAGAAATGTTATGTTACCCTATATGTTATGCTGCTATATACGCATGAATAAAATGGTCCTGAGCACTACACACACACCTGAAGACTTCCCATGTATTTTCTGAAGCTTGTAACAGATATATGCATTCATAGAGTAACTCCTATTTACACTGTCAGGGGCATATCCAGGACCTGCAAAAGGTCTAAGGGCCAGCAGGTACCACCCTCTGAACTTCAAAATAGGATTTGCAGTCACTTTTTAATAATGGTGAATTATCAGACACATTAGGCCCCAAAGTGGGAGGGCTCGATTAGACTAATGTGTTCAGATTCTACAAATTAGACTTGAACCTTAGTTTCCAACCAAACCTCAATCCTTGCCGAGTTTTATGTACAAACATGATTTTATTAAAAGTAAATGAGCTAAATTTCATTTTCTCATTTCCCAGGAAGGCCCAAAGATTCCCTGAATGCAGTAGCCAACATACTGCGCTGCGAAAAGAGTGTGGCTAGTGAATTTCCGATCTGATAATTGGAAATCTGACACAGGAAACTGTGACAAATGTGCAAAAACAAGAAATCAGAAAGGGGCAAATAAGTTTTACAGGACTGTAGAATCTGTTTTAATGAAGGCAGTTCTAACCTGGCTTCTACTGATTGTCTGAGGCAATTGTTTTATTTGAGAAATTAAGCATTAAAGAAGAGTTCCGCTTTTTCGCCCATGCCAGATATTTCAGACGGGCCTAATTTGTGCAGTTTATATTTTCTGCTCCCTGGGTAAGCATCAGATGCACAGTAGGCAGCAGAACAGTCAAAGTTTATGCAATGCAAACAGCCACAAGAGCTCAGTCAAGGGCTTTATTGACAACTTAACTATCTCACCACATAATCTCTGTATAATATTTCATATGGTCATCGTATCCAGAGTGCAGGGATTCACAACGGTGTCAACAGCCAACCTGTAGCTGGTTTCCCGTGTTTATATGATTGCTGTACATTCATCAGTTCCAAGGAATGAAATAATCTAATGCCATTGCAAGTGCAGCACCACGGATCCACAGTCTGCACTTGTTTGCATGCAGCCAGTGCACTACAGTGTTTTGAGGCATGGTTGCCATGCCAGACCTGTGCTTCTTCCCCTCCCAACAGCCTCACTGACATTCACACATCCCTCTGAAAAAGCGAAGTTAGAACAAATGGAATCCCCAAAAGAATGTGCCACTTCAACCTAGTCCATCTCGAGCTGTGAAGAGTTGACCCACTTCCACCTTTGACCTTTACTTTGCCTTGATCTTCTCCAACTGCCTTCAAAGGACACACTTCATGAAACTCTGTATTACTGCTTTAACGTTGGCGCAAGACTTCTAGAAAGCAGAGCGGGTTGTAAATCAAACTCTGACAAATCTTCCTGCAGTCGAGCATCTGTGATCTTTAAAAACAAACAGCCCTCTGAAGATGGACATAGACGAAAGCTGACAATTAATTGAAGCCATAAATTAACGCACGTGAGGCATGAAGAATTCTCTGCTTTCATTGAAGCACTCGAATATTTCTGGATTGCTTTAGCACAGCCAGAGCCAAGTGATGCAAACAAAACGTTGTTTTTGTAGCTAAGAGGAAAGTGCAAATCTTCTCGATGTGCCTCATCACCAGGTTGCCTGTCATCTCTGGAGTTGCAGAGGTGGAGCCATCATCGCCATGGACACAACCCAAATGTTGATGGCTGCAGCTTGGATTATGTCAGCCATACGCTGACCGCTGACCCGTTGTAACATGGTAGAGGGAGCGGTAACCATGGTGTCAGGGCTTTAGGTGATCCTAGCAGTTGAGTAAGAGGTGCTCCAAAGGTGCTGGGAACTTCTGGCAAACCTTTTGATGTTGGACAGCCCTATAAACCAAGACTGCAACTACATGTCACCTATGATGTCATGACTTGCAACTTGAAACGCTGCTCCCTGACCTGCAAACGTCACTGGACCTGGTGGAAATGTCACAATGTCAAGACTGAAAGACTTCATGGTAAGGTGTCTTGGTGGTAAGCCAGACCAAACAGAATTTCTTCCATGGACATTTGAGATGATTTAGATTTTAAAAAAGGGCATTTTGGCCTTAAACTAAAGTTTACTATTGGTCATGCAGCATGGGTTTTTTGACGGGCCAATTTAGGACCTGGCTCATTTTGGCATCTGTCTCCCCATGAGTCTCCTGTGGGGCAGCCTGAGTTCCACTCATTGTTTCTTTGTAGTCACTTTTCACAACCAAGAACGTGCGATGGTAATCATAACACCTGAATGTCCTCCAACAAAACCTGGATGTGTTTAGAATACAACACTTGGGATCACAGAGAAACCACTTGGGACCATAGAGAACTGACTCGGGCCCAGAAAGAACTCATTTAGGCTCACTTGCAACCCAGCTTCTTAGTCAATATGGGCCCCAGCCCATGAATTTACCCATGCTATTCCCTTGCCCAGCTGGAGCCCAAAAAGCTCAGGTAAATCACACATGGGGCCCACGTGGGCTGGCTGGATGGGAAATTATTATCATGTTGTTCTCTCACTACAATTTTCAGCATGCCTTATGCATATACATTATCCAACTCCAGAAAGCTAGTCTTAGATAAGATAATCCTTTTTTATTTCTCACAAGTGGGACATTTTAAATAATTTCTAGCCATCAATTAATAGTTTAATATATACATGTTAGCACAACTCCCATGTTTGTCCTCTTCATTAGATGCATTATTATTATCAGATGACTAATCCTCTCAAAAAGCTGTAACTATCTAGTTATGCAACCTAGCAGTCCACCCCAGTAATCCACCCAAGATAACTGTATTCCTTTAGATACATCACCAAGCGGGTCCTCAGCTGGAAAATCTCACTGTAGAAACAACTGGTGCAGACGGTTCCATATTTCACTTCAGCTAGAGTGCCTCTTGAAGGCCGAATCTCTAAGGAACATCTCAATTCTTTATCAGTCTTCGGGGCCAAAGGTCGGGGAACTGATTGACTTGAACTTATTTTGTATAAGAGCCAGTGACGCATTTGCCCCTATGGAAACTAAAACACGGCAATCCCATTAATAACATAACACTCTGGTCTGACCTACATTGAGCCTGGCATTGGTGACCCAGCAGAGGTCACAGATTGGACCTTTAGACCTGAGAAGATATAAATGAAAGAGACATTAACCTGGTATGTGGTTTTAAAAACTGAGAGGCTCAGTCTTGGAAGCTGGATGACTTTCTGGAAGGCAGGGCCAGGCAATGTTTGGTTGTAAGCATGGGAGGTCTCCCAGGAGATGTCGACATGGACATGATAATCAGAGAAATGCCCATAGGACGTTAATTAGGAAGGAGGTGCATGCGGGCGCCCGGGTGGCCATGCCTACCGTTTTACACACACACATTAGATACATAAATACACGCTGAGTAAATTTGCTTCACATCTGCTGTAAGTATGTGCACACAACGCTGGGAGAACATACGTACATGGAGACACCTATAAACCCAGTCAGATGCATCTAGAAGGAGACATGACGGGAGCAGCTCAGACATATGCACTCATCACTTCCAGCAACTCGCTCCACTCGCACAAAAAAATCAGCCCTTCCCAGAAACCCAGTGATGGACAAACTTCATAGCAAGCCTCTGCTGGGTCAGTGACAGCCAGCTCCACTTTGAAGCCCATTCATCTTCCTTTTGTTTACGTGTGTGAACAAGATGGAGAGATGAAGCGCTTGGCTCAGAGTGTTTTCCTCGAGCCATGTTGCTGATTTTCATGACAAAGTGTGGAAAGTCTCTCCCCTTTTAACTCACCGTCCACCCTAAATGCTTGTCCTCCTCTCTACATGCATGTGTCGGTTTTGTGGACTGTAGGCTCATGTGCGTTAACATTACAGGTGATTCGGGATTGTGTGTCCATGAAGGCCGTGTCCATGGCGACGTTGTCCACGGCATGGACGCCTCTTCCCGCAACCAGAACCCAGTCCTCCGAAGGGAGAGAAGGAGGCCACTGTTACCGTTGCCTGGATGCAGGAACACTGTTTGCCAACTGTGGGCTTCACACCTCTTCTGCTGAATGTGCACATTCTAGCCCCGCCCCCATGGCCCCACGTTCCTCTGGGCATGTGTCAGCAAGTACCAAACCAGCAAAAACAACTACCACTGGGCAGAGGGTTTTCTTCAGCTGCAAGGAGTGGAGTTAAATTGATATTTTATTGATTTATTAATTTATTGATTTGTTTAAATTCTAAATAAAAAATGTACTAACAAAACTTTATCAATAAAACCTTGAATGATGGTTCCTATTATACAGACTGTAATTTAAATGTCACCAGTGTATCAGCACACTACGTCTACAGGATCTATAAGCATCTACAGAACTTCTCAGGTTGAAGAGTTGTGATAAAATATAGCATGAGATGGACAGATGGTGTGATGACAGCAGTGATGCGGACATTGTACCAGACGGTTAGTGCAACATCATCAGTAATGCATAAACGCGATACTCTTGATTTGCCACTCAATCTACACTCTGAACATTACATTTGAATGTGTTTACTGGTAATTTAAGTAGTTCTGTTATAGTGATTGACCTTAAAAGGTAAAGTTATTAAATAAATCAATCAATATTAATATTTGATGAAATGAAGGACTTTCAGCTCTAAACTTAAAGATTTCATGAAGCACTGGAAGGAAATTAACCTACAAGTTAATGCAAATAATTACTACAGTTGCCCAAAGTGTTTTTTTTCACCCTTCTGTCCAGTTCCTGCTTAAACCAGCCTGGTGGATCTGCAATATATATACTGTGCTGCTACTTTATTTCCTGTTCTTCCAAAGTTCTGGCTCATAATCTTACTGTCTGTCTTTATTTCTTCATTGACTTCCATTGGTGTAGGAAAGCTGTAAGTTCTTATTGCTTAGTTGTCTATGAAAACTACATATTATTTTTGTGACTTTGACTTTTTATTTATGATGGATTTTTTTATTGTAAACACTTACCTTTGGACCTTTTAAAGTTAATCACTGTAAAAAGTGCTCTGAAGCTTTTGACTGCTATTGTATATTCCAACCCTCATCAATGGTCATGGTGCCTAAAAGAATGAGATTGAGATACAAGCAGGCAAACTTCTTGTCGAACGGAGCCAGTTGAGTTCTGACAAAGGCCTTCTAGGTGACTGTCTTTGAAGGTTTTCTCTCCAGTTGGGACTAGACCCAGAGGGAAGACCCAGAACTTGCTGGAGGGATCCCATCTGGCCTTTGTTGGGAAGAGGATTGTCTGGGATACGCTGCTTAGCCTGCTGCCACCCTGCAGCCACCCTGACCAGACCCTGGAGAATTGGAAAGAATGTACACAGTTTAGTACATTGGGACCTCTGTGATGACCCAGATTGTTTTGGACAATTACAACAATTACTGTGAAAACTGCCAGAGGTAGTTAGCTGATGTGTAGGTTGATCTTGGCCAAACTAATTAGGAATTATAGTCCTTTTAAACCCAATAATAGGGGACCAAAGGTACTGGAAAACTGGCTGCACAGTTTGGTGTTGGCCAGTGGGAGTCAGTGGGGGACCCTTGGGGGGTTCTATGTCTTCAGAGAAGGCTTAAGGATTTCTGGGAATTTGAAACATACAGGTAATTTTTTTGCTCATTTCCATTTAATGGAATCCTCATGCTTGGTGTTTTTAAAATGGCGAAGTGTTATGTAATATCCAGCCCTGCTTTGTCTGCTTTGCATCTTTGTCTGTTTTCCCTTGTTTTGTCTCTGACCATGTGCTTCTGTTTTTGTTTCCATGCCGTTACATGACTTTGCTCCTCCTGTGTTTTTTTTCTTTTTTTTTAATTTGTCTTGTCCTGACAGTTTGGCAAGCAGCATGGTAATTCTGGTGCCTGGGGTGTCAGTGCAGTTTTGTTCTACAAGAGGGGGAATATAGAAGATATTCTTTCTAAACTAGTGAGAGTTTTAGTTGTTCCCCCTTTTGTCAAATCGACTTTATTAATGAATCCCCGGTAACAGAGTGGTCAGGCAGAGACAAACACATCAAACAGAGACAAACCCATAACAGAGACATACAACAAACAAAAGAGAAAAGAGAGAGACAAAAACAACAATGGGGGGGACAAGGAGAACAGCAGAGAGCATGTATCATGGTTA
>JBBIGC010181622.1:0-14573 GCA_037576955.1 Lepidarchus adonis
ACACACACACACACACACACACACACACACACACACACACACACACACACACACACACACACACACACACAACAGCATATCTGCTAAAGCTTCTCTTCAACAGTCTCTACACACAGCTATGGCCTAGCCACCCACTCAGCTAATGTGGTGCTGATTTAAATGCACGGCCAGGCCCTGCAGGGAGAGCGCATACATACCACTGCCTTTATTCCCTTAAATGGAGGGCCTGACTCCATTAAGCAGAGACTGCTTATTACATTACAGCCACTTTGCTGATGCTATGGCTCCCCGTTTGCTACTTTAATTTTTTCCCCCATTTATTTATTTATTTTACAATTAGCGATAATTACTCAATATTAAGGTTCTGAATACTTTCAGACCTCAGTTTAGAGATAAGCATTGTGCTTACTGTGACAGTGTGGATTAGGAGGGAATAACATACTGATTTATCAAGCAAATGCTCTGTTTTCAAGTCAATTAATGTGACTTTAGTTCTATTGCACTTTTTACAGTGCAACTGATATTGTCACAAAGCAGCATCACAGGATCCGGGTCAAATCCTTTAATGAACCAAAGATGACAGAGGCGAGAAAAAATTAAAAAGTAATAACAGACAAACAAATATAAATGAATAAATAAACATTTATAGTATTTATAATTTTAGTTTAAAGAGTCATCTGCACCTAAACCTGTTTGGGCACTTAGCAGCAACAACTACAATCAAGCTTTTGCAATAACTTGTAAGGAGTCTTTAACAGCTGTGGAGGAATTTTGGCCCAAACTCATCTTTGCAGAATTGTTGTAGTTCAGCCACATTGGAGGGTTTTCTTCCTTTTTTAGGTCACAGCATCTCAATAGAATTCAGGTCAGGACTATGACTTGGCCACTCCAAAGTCTTCATTTTGTTTTTCTTCAGCCAATCAGAGGTGGACTTGCTGGTGTGTTTTGGATCCTTGTATTGCTGCAGAACCCAAGTTCATTTCAGCTTGAGGTCACAAACAGATGGCCGGATATTCTCCATCAGTAGAACATTTGGATCTTGGCATGATGTCTAGCTTTTGAGAATCTTTTGGTTTACTTCACTTTGTCAGGCAGGTCTTATTTAAGGGATTTCTTGATTGAGAACAGGTGTGGCAGTAAACAGGCCAGTGTGTGGCTAGAGATATTGAACTACGGTGTGATGAACCACTGTGAAGTTATGTTTGGGACGGGGGAATTTTGCATTTACTTGTGTTGTCTTTGGCTAATATATACATTTGTTTAATGATCAGAAACATTTAAGAAATCAGACATAAGAAAGCAAAAATTTTTTCACACCACTTTATATATTATACATACAATAATTGGACAGTGGTGGACTAGTGATTAGATCCTTGCCATTGTGATCTGAAGGTCACATGTTCAAGCCCACCCAGGGACAGCGAGAGTTAAGTGTGTTGGGCAGCGGTGGCCTAGTGGATAGGATCTTGTCCTTGTGAACAGAGGATTGCAGGTTCAAATTCCAGCGCAGGAACTAGTGAGCTGGCTTTGAGCAAGGTGCTGTTGATTGCTGTCCACTGCTCTACATTAGAGTTAAATATATTTAATAGTAGAATTGTTGTCATTGCCATTAATGTGACTTTAGAGGACTAAAAAGGGCCATTCAGATAAAGAGGAAAACATGGTTACAACGTTTTAATTGATAATAATGAAGAGATAGCGTCTTCTAAAGGCTAGTTTCAATTACACCTTTTTATACTGGCAATTAAATCAAAGGAATGACTTCCTTCAAGCAGTTAAGAAAGATTGAGAGGTGCCTTTGAGTAGCCATAGGGAAAGCAAAGAATCAAGATCCGGTGGGATTGATTGGCAAATCTCTCGCCATCTGCAAACTCTCTAAACCAATTCCATACAAATAATGGCCCCTAATTCTCTGAAATCACTCTGCCAGAGACATGGGAATGCCACCCAGGGACATGGAGCACATTTCATCAGATCCCAGTTGGAAGTGCTGCTGGTTTGCAGCTTTAGCAAGCAGAAGCTAGACCCATTTACCACAAATGCTGGCCAGATTCAATCTTTCTATAAGCAAGATATGCTTAAGAAATACAACTGCGGGTCATTTAGCTTTATCTGCTGTTTTCTTAATAGTTCTCCTGGTGTGTTCACTTCCATTTGCTGTCTTCCTTTTGACACCAGCCCAGGCCTTAGGTTCTTATATTCATGTACTGATGCACAAGTTTGCCCTCAGTGACGACACACAATGCAAATCTGTTTCATAGGAGGTCTGCATCAAGGAGAGGCTTGCAACACATGACTTGTCACTGGAACAACTAGTTTCAGGCTACGTTTGCCTAATTAGTGAGATAGGGAGGGAGGAAAAAGAGAAAAACGGCACAGTCGTACCATTTAAATAAGCTTATGGCTCCTTTGTGTTGAACAAATTGCCCGCTTTGCGTGTTTACTGCGTTTACAGGAAAAGAGGGGCCCACGCCTTAAGCACTGTCGGAAGCTGTTCTGTAGTATTTTGTTACATTCTAATTTTTGCCCAAGCCATTATGTGCTGCCATCATAATTATGTTTTGGCAATTCCAAGGCCTGTAGAAATATGTTCCTTTGGGGAATTATCATGTTAAATTATGTACATTGAGGGTTACAGACACTTCCTCTTGGAAGAGGGTATAACCAAAAGTAACTGTTATCACTTAAGAAAATGACCTGATGCAATTCAAGATGATTTCAGTGCAAACTGACTTCTTTACATAGTTAAAATGTTATAAATTTTACATGACTTTTTACTTTTTTTGTGTAGTTTGTGTTTCAAGTTTAGTTTGTATTTCTATAGTTATAAAGCCAGTGTGTATTTATGTTCCCCAACTGTCAACAAATATTAAATGTTATATTATTTAGTTCTTATACTTATTAGCTAGTCTAAAAACAGAAATGTGTGGCACAACATTCTAATAATTTTAATATTTATAAAGTTTTGCTGGCCTTGCATTAAAACATTGCTGTGGTTTCATTAGAATAATGAAATAATGTGCAGCACGGCACAGGTACCACTGAACTACTACTACTACAGCAAACAGGTATTTTCAAAAATACTTTAACAATAATGTTACAGTGTTAATATTCTAATAACAGTTTGCAGAAATATGCTATAAAAAGTTTGAAATCGTTTTTGTATTATTAAAAAATTGAACACCAGTGTATGTGCTGAAATAGGTTTTCCTATTGCAAGTGTCTAAGGATCTCCACCGTTGAGCGACCGTGAGTTTTAATCTTGACAATGCTTTCTCTGTGCTGGGCTCAGAGCAATCATTAGTTAGCAGCACAGTGCAACACAGGGAGTCTGGTGGGCAAAAATGGACCATGACTAAAGTGGAAGAAAAAATGTGTGAAGTCAAAAAAGAAAATGTAATGTATTAAAATAAGGAAAAAACATTCATTTTGTTCATCTGCCTGACTCAACAAAGTAAAATCCAAAGTCATGCCAGCATGCCAGTGAATAAAATACCCCCCTCCCGCCCCCAACCATCCCTCCATAACAAAATCTCTGTCTCAGCCCCTCACCCAACCCCTGCGGTCAACAAATTGTTTACATCCCTCTCACTGCCACCCTCCCTGTGGACATAATCTTACCACTATAACACAACACAGACCATCCACCACTCCCTTTTAACAAATATTTGCAACTGTAATTTTATTGGGTCATTGCTATCCCCATTGGGTCATATTTTACAGTCTACTGGTAACTTTGCTGCCAGCCATTATAACAGTGTACATTATATCTGACTGAAAGCTAATTAAAACAAGGATAGCTTCTGTCAATGAATACCATTTCTTCTACATTCTTTTTTTGGCAGAAAAATAGGTAAAATATTTGACACTATTTAGAAAAATCCAATCTGTGTATACAGAATATTAATTAAAATAGAACCCAAAGTTAGGCTATTGTTAAAATAGCTAAACAATGTTTTATTTCAAGACTGTGCTGATGTAGCAAGTGTGGGCCAGTCTGCACGCTCCTGCAGGCAACTGAAACAGCGTCTCTAAGTTGCAGCAATCGACCTTGCCGAATTCAAACCTCATTTGCGCTGCCTTGTCAATCCTATTTCCCCCTTTAATGGACTGCCTGAGTGACCATTCGGAATACAATTGAGCGATCAATTTTCCATAAATGTAAATGGGATTAAACTTTAAGCAGACTTAAGTTGGACTAAAGCTCAAAACGTTCCTGTTCACTGCCAACCAGGCAGAGTGGGAAGGGTAAACAGAGACAGGGAGGAAGAAACAGCACCATAACAGACATAGCCTTGTATTGGAAGAGGGGTGGGTTGGGGGATTATTGTAATTGCATTTATGATTGCATCTCCCACTGAAGTGCCTGCACTACAATACCCCTCCTGCTTTTGAAAATAGGATTAAATACACGTCGGAGTGATGAATATTTAAAAAATAAAAGGCTTTTTGGCTCCATATCCCTGGTGTCCGTCCTGGTTTAATCAGGAATATTGGGCGCTGGCTGGCCGGCTGCTGTAGTTGAAGCTTTTAAAGTTGTGACTCATAGGCTGGCTGGGCTGGGCCTCCGCCAGTATTCCGTGTTAAGAGCTGAGTGCGGTAAATGTAGCAACGTATAGGACCACGTACCAGAATGCTTACTGCATAGAACCAACAGCTGGAGCTGATTTTTATTGTATTGTACTGAAAACCATTGAGCACTGAATGAGAAGTGGGTTTCCCAATGTACTCTCTTGAAGGGGAGACTGCACTACACCTGCTATTGCTCAAACAATAATCCTCTGCTGTGTATGTTTTGATACTGATTGCAGTTTTAAGGAGCTAACGGTTCCAATTTTAACTCTGAATTATCCAATATTGGAGCCTATACACTAACACAGCATCAGAACATGACTTTATGCAAGCATGAACTGTACATATCTACTGCATGTAAAGTTTTAGCCAACAAAATGGTGATTAAGCCTAAAATATAGTGGAGAACTTACATTTCGCAGCATGGCTCAGTCTTTCAGTGCGCAAATTCTCTTTGAAAGTTTGCAGCACAATAGGTAATTTATTTCAGAAGAAAGCTAAAATACCCTTTAATTACTTTTCCTCTCATCACAATTCATGAACAGCTGAAAAAGCATCACAGTAATCATCATTAAAGAGCCATTGCAACATTCTGATGTGATAATTAGCTCGCTCCCAGCCTTGTGTTTTCCTGGTAAATGTCAAATGAGGGAAGGAAAATATTGGAAATTTTTATTATATTCCCTCTACAGCTGTTATTAGCCTGACATCACTCTAAGCGCCACAACGTGGAAATGAAATGGCATTAAAAAGACATTAGCATGGAAAGGGGGCATCCTAAGTGCATATGTATGTCTGAGATATCGCCGGCCCTTTTTATCTTTCAATATTCAGCGCTGCATAGCCACAGGTCCTACTGTGAAATATAGAAATACTGAAAGCAATTTGCTACCAACATGAAAAAAGGCCCTCAAGAGCCATTAGTGATACATTGCTTTCCAGAAGCTTTCCCAAGAGTTAATCACATTTTTAATAAATTAGATTATTTTGAAAAATCAGAAAAAAATAGGTGTCTTAGGTGTAAGTCACGTTTAGCCTTTCGTTTATGTATTCAGACATTGATCCTCCTACATGAACAAGCAGTATTGTATGATATATGATGGTGTACTGTAAGATAATAAAAGAAGATGTATACATGAGACAAAATTAATCTAAACTTGAAGTAAAATATGCTCTCCCCAATGGCAAAATAAATCATACTCCACCCACAAACATACTATATTGTAGGCTGTGGCTATGCATAGCAGTGTCATTTCAAATAATATTGTGACAAAGTAAAATATTAAAAGCTATTTTATTTTGTTAGAAAATATTATGATCATTTCCAAACTCAGTGGTTATGATACGCTATAACAGTTTTCATACGTTTTTCAATAATCTATAGGGTTTCCAGCCTCACTACAGCTGTGGCTTGAAATGACCTAATACATGACCAGTAGTTACACTGATGTTGCATGCTTTATAAATGTGTAAAGTGTTTGACTTCTGTGGGGAAAAACATGGATACTTCTATAAAAGTTGGTACATGACTCTAATGTCTGTGGTTTGGTGTTGGCAGGAATCTGAATGTGAGGTAGTGTTTTGAGAAATATAGAGTTTTTAGATACATTGATCTTACATTAACAAATTAAAACTTTCAACCAAATTTTTTTACAGTTTTTGTTTTTGAGTAGAAATTTCTATCTCTCTTTAAAATGGTAATTATTAACTGTAGGTACACATTTACAATGCATGCAACATCAATTTAACTAATAATTATTATTCTGCTACAGATGCAGTATGGCTAAATTGCTTAGTTATAGGAGCATAGTATATGTTCACATATCTGATTAGCTGAATTGCTGTTTTTTCAAACCTCACAGTGTGTGAAATTCATTCTCCAAACTCTTTATCCATTTTGTGTCAGGGGAAGCTGGAACCTATCCTAGCTGGCTATGGGCATAAAACAAGGTACTATAGACAGGAGGCCAACTACTCACAGGGCAACACACACAATCACATTCATACACACAATCACACCTATGGGAAATTTAGATCAGCCAGTCAATTAAACTACAAGCCTTTGGGCAGTGGGAGGAAACTGGAGAACCTGGAGGAAACCAGACAGAAAGGCACTGCTGGCTGACTAGGGGGTCGAACCCAGGATCTTCTTGCTCTGAAGTGACAGTCCTTACCACTGCACCACTGTAACATGTTATATATTTGTAACCAAAGACTAGGTTTTCATGTTGTAACCCAAGTTGACTACTAACTAAATGTTAGTAGTTGGTGAGTTGGTGTTTTCATACAATGTAGCTATTCTTATTGTGTGGAAGCTTATTGTGTAGGTAAACACACACGTCAGTCTTGTTGGATGTTACATGTGTAATTACATAAGTGAAACTGCTGTTAGACCTATCACTGGAATAATTAAATGAGCAAAACAGGGAATTTGATGCACATGCATGTTTATATAAGCTGTACTATTTTTGTTTAGCTTAACTGTGACAACAATATCAGTAGTTAGTAATTACATATATCAGTATTGTGTGACCATACAGTTATTAGAGGCACTATATATATATAAAGTGGGACAGAAGCTTCTGCTAAAGTAGACTTGATATGCACTCTACTATACTATGACATTATACTACAAACTGAATGTCATTACACACATAAATATGGGCATAAAACTTCTAACCAGCTGAAGTAATTCACCAGAGGATGGAATCGAAGAAAAATCCAGATTATTCATCAAGCTGATGTTTTTTCATCACTGCTGAAAGACGACCAGACCACAGAAAAGACACGTCATTATACGGCATTAAGGGGAAAAAACAAAAATAACTGTCTTCATCCTGGCCAACAGACAGCTTGCCAGTAGTTCACTTATCAGATGCATATGTCATGAGTACAAATGTTAAAAGACAAAGATGTTTCACAAATTTCGACCACTTTAATGTGTTTCTCTGTTATTCCTTTGTATCACATGTGTCTTTAACAGTTTATGAAATAATGAGGCCTACTTAAAAATATGTCAGTTTCAGGCTGATGAAGAGGCTGAAAACTAGCAGGACTCCATAAAAAGAAAAGAAGAAAAAAATCCTGGTTTCTTTCCCCAGGCTTAGTTTTTTTATTCCGGCTGCATGCAGTGCATATACATGACACATTCTCCCCGGAGGACAGGCAAACGTGGGCACTGTGTTGTTTGGACTCACTTTGAAACACACTCACTCATTCACTGCCTGAATATTTAAACAGAACATAGAGGTTTAGGCAGCTGTTGTTGCCTTGTCTTACATTTCTTTAAGAAAAAACACACAACTTGGCAGAATGTTGAGCCTATTGCTGAGCCTACGCCCACTCAAACTGGACAGGAGACTAATGAATCTGTGTGGTTCTTTCATTTATTTGTCTCGAAAAACAGAGTTCAGCCGAAAGCATGAATAGTAATGATCTGACTAACGTAATGAAAAAATGAATACATTTAAATATTCATTAATTTGATCCAATTTTGGTCACGGGGAAGCTAGAGCCGATCACAGCTGACTATGGGCACAAGGGTTCACCCTGGGTAACCCATCACAGGGCAACATCGAGACAGACAACCATTCACATACACACACACACACCTATGCGCAATTCAGAGTAGCTAGTCCGTCCAAACCACAAGGACACTTTGGGCAGTGGGAGGAACTTGGAGTACCCGAAGGAAACCCACACAAACACAGGGAGTACACCTCACACACGCTCTCATATAAATATATATTATTCCAATATAGCCTGAGTAGGTGTATCCAAACATTTGATTGGTCATGCTATTTGATGGATGATCAGATTTCTGCTACTTCAATGCTGTAAAAGTTCTCCTCCTGTGTGTGTGCTTTTCACCTGGTTCGAGAAATGAGAGGTGGGCAGAGCAGGCCCAAGAGGACAGGGGGCGGGATCAACACTTTAATGTCAATGTGCGTTGCAATTAATTCCATTTTCTGAGCTATTAAGCTTGGATCAGAGCATTCACTCAGACCATTTCCCTCCATGCACACAGCAACACTACAGTGAGGGTCTGCCACAGAGGGGGACAGGGGAGGGAGGCTGGGTTGAGTTGGGGGTGGAGAAAGCACCAGAGACTGGGTGAGTCAGAGAGAGAATGAGAGGGAAGGGGGAGGGTGAGACAGCAAAAGAAAGATAGAGAGTGAAAGAGAAGTGGAAGGATGAAGAAGGAGGGGGATAAGGGAGTGAGAGTGTGTACGGGAGAAAGGTACAGACAGGTAGAGGTGAAAAAGAGAGAATAGATGGGTTTGGGTTAAAGGAGAGGCAGAGAGAGTGTGAGAGAGAGAGACTGGGGTAAGTGGAAAGACAGAGGGATTAAAAGAGCAGGCAGCTGAATCCCTTTTCAGCTCTGTGGGGTCAGTGGTCAGCTGGAGGTCCGGTGGCAGTGCAGTGTCCTGCAGCAGCTTTGTCAGGAGGATAATTCAGTGCGAGGCCTTGCTGCACTGGGCTCGTCCACTGCGGCAGAGCGGCAGATCGGACAGTCCGCTATTAGCATTACTGGCCATTACGTAGCCCAACTCGCAGTCCAGCATGCTAATGAATCACAGAGCAGACTGCTGCTGCAAAGCACTCTGACTCTGGGAAGACTGTCCTGGCTGGTAATGGTACTGATAAAAATACATGAGGATAATGGATTCCTCCTTGGCTAAGGGTTAAAGCAGCTGTCCATTCACCTCCTTGTTCTGTTTTCACTGTTAAGCTATGGGTCCAACACAGGGGCATTGAGTCCCAAATGTGCAGAAGCACAAATCAAGGTATATCAATATTTCAGAATAGATTTTATTCTTCCTTCTTCATTATTCATCAGTGTCATCAGTGTCCATTTGGCTACACCAAAAATTTGAGACAAATAATTTTCTTATGTCTCTGCTGGGAAAGATTATTATTATGATTAAGAATTATTTTTGTCTTTTTGTTGGGTTTGAGGAGGTTGGGACCGTGCTGTAAAAATTGTTTCTTCATAAAAACAAAATATGTGGTCAACAGTCCCTCGCTGCACCATTTCTCCACATAAACTAAAGTATTTGACATGAGTATGAAGGACTAGTTAATGTTTTGTGCAAACACGTTTCCTACTCAAAAACATCTTACTCAAAAAACAATACTGTACCTATACCTATAAGGAACCATGTAGACTGTGCATACAGTGATGCTTGTGCTACAAAAATAGTGTAGCCTTCTTAATGTAGGAATTGTGGAAAAACCTAATAAATACTAAAGTGATATTTGCCGCACAGTAATATAATAGAACCCCACAATGTTATAGTCTGGGCTACCTAAAATTGTAGACTAGCATTCAGCCGAGGCAAACAATTGCAAATGTAGCATCATATTGAAGTCAACACATACACAAATACAAAACAATAATTTTGTCAAGGTTCAGCTCTGGTATAGACAAATGATCCATATTTCGCCAATCTAGTGAATGATGAACCTAAAACTCCACAGGTTGCAGAAACACTGCATTGAAATGACTCACTACTGCTGCCATAGGCCAACACAGCGCATTACAGTCTGGACTGACTCATTACAGCCCTTACGGATAAACACACAGCATTACAGTCTGCACTGGTTCATTACAGCCCCCATAGGTAAACACACAACATTACAGTCTGCACTGACTCATTACAGCCCCCACGAGTAAACACCCAACATTACAGACTGCACTGCTTCATTACAGCCCACATAGGTAGACACCCAACATTACAGTCTGCACTGACTCATTACTGCCACTAAATTACAATCTGGGCTGCAGGTCTGCATTCAGCAAAAGCAAAGATTTGCAAATGTACAATCTTGGTCTAGTTTTTCCTTGCCTCTATCTCCTTGGCTCATTAGGGGCTCAGACCTGGATCTTGTAAAGCTGCTTTGTGACAACATCTGTTGTAAAAAGCGCTATATATAAATAAAACTGAATTGAATTGAATTAAATTGAAGAAAATCTACCACTACTTCAAAATGCAACTTACATGCCTTGACCACTCAGATGGTGGTCATATATGCATGATTTGAAGGCCCATGAGGACAAGACCTAATGGAGATAGTACTATGGTTATGTAGTGCAGTGCTGTGAAAGAGGGTGAGTACAGCTAATGATGAGATAAGACAATTTTAAGCTTAATAACTTGTGTTGAGTCAGCTGGGCACCCAACCTGATCGAATGCTCTGGACTGAGCTGAGAATGAACTAAAGTTGTACATAGGAACTGAAAGGATGATCCCATCTAATCTTTATTATAACATTGAAGAGTCTATTCAAGCATTTTCCTTTGGTAACACTCAGTGAATGTGGAAAAGTTTTGACCTCTCAGTAATTACAGGTTCTTGCAGAGAATGGATTTAGATTTTTATTCCTGGTGAATGTGTATAATGCCTTTGAACACTATCAATGAACAATCATAAAAGGTGATTTAGCCCTGTGCCGCTGGGGGATATGATAATAAACGAGTGGATGCTGAACATTACCGCAGAGAACGCTCTTGTAGGCACTTTTCCTGAGAGAATCTGAGCACAGAAATGCAAAAATAGTCATCAGGGAGGGAGCATGTTCTTGCTTGATTGTGTCTTGTGTGAATTGTAAATGCTGGCGGGTGGTATCAGATAGTGGTTGATGTCTGATGTTAAACCTTTTAGAACCACATTTATTGCTGATGATAATGGAAGCGTACTGTAATTTTATCTTGTTTCTCCCTTGTAGCTACGCTGAGTTGTCATAGCCTCAGATGAAATACTACTGTTAAACAATATCAAATCTACAGTCTTATCAGCATCCAGGTGCCAATAAGCATGTGTGTTATTAACACCAGCAGTCTTAGAGCTGTGATCAGTCCTAAAATTTTGATTTGACCAGAAAAGCCTGAGGACTTTCTGTCCAAGTCTGTCTCAACCCAAACCACAAATATTACCAAGTCAAAATCCAACATGAACTCAGATTAACTCACCATTAAACGCACCATGAATGCTTAAGTAAAAGTTTATCTATACTGACCAAATAAATGTGCCAAATAAAACCTTCCAGGATTGCGCCAGATAAATAACCCGATACAGCAATAGCTATATATCACAGAAAAATAAAAATAAGAAAAAAATAAAATTATTGTGAAATAATAATCATATGTCTGAAATTGACATTAAATTCTGCTTTTAAAAATGTGTATACTTTATCACAAAGGTAAGCCTGTTAAATGTTTCCATACTTCGCTGTCCTCACACTGGAAATAGCCTGATTTTAGCTTGATTAATTAGGAAACGATATTAATTTACGTACATAAAAATATTAGATCAATCATCTTATTGCACATACAGCACAAATATTTTTACCTAAACAAATGCATCCTTTGGTCTGCCCTACACTGCCTTCTTCTGAATGGATTTGCTTTTTTATTTTCTTCATATCCATCTTCCCACATGTGCATGCTACACATGATACTTCCAAATACTGTATTTGTGCATACTGCATGAATACACTATGAATGTATGACTCTAGACTTAAAAGCAGTTAAAGGAAAAAATAAAAAATAAAATAAAAGAAGAGATAATTGCAAAAAAAGATTTAAAAGGGGGAGAATCCAAAAGAAAAATATTAAGCATAATATTAAACAAATATATTAAGACAAATATTATTTCAAGTTCTAATATGAATATAAAAATGATGTCCACTTAATTGTGTTAATATGAGCAACTAGACATCTTGAAGCCCACATTTTGCTACTTTATTTTTATGGAATTTAAAAAACAATGTTTAGACTTAATTTACATTTTGCTCTTTTACAGTTAATATTACAGTAAAATAAAGCTGCCAGGTTAAGTTTATTTCAGAACTCATGATTTTCTCTTACCAGCAGTTTTGGGAAATTGCCACCAAAAGCTCAGGATCAGGGTGTTTCACTAGGAGTTTACAAATTGGCTATGAAAAGCTGTGTAAATTTTTAAACAAGTCATCTGAGAAACGCACTAGTGGTTTACAGATGCCGGGCAGAGATCTAGCATGCTAAATACCTGGACCTGTAAATGAGTCTAAATTTTGTTGTGTAAAAAGTGTTGCGAGTGGCAGTCAATGTGTTGAGGACCTTTAGCCAATGAGAGAGCAGCAGGGGAAATCTGAAAAGCAGTTTATATTCTTTATGTTTTATCCTCATTGTTTTGTTTTTACCATCCTATTTTAAAGGTAGGAGGTACAAACCACAACAACTCAACAACAAAGCCTCAAATAAATATGGTCATGCATTGTGCACTGGCTCATTATGCGATAATGCACAAGAGTCTATAATGTGAGATATTGGTACTGATGGCACAATAGAGGCACACAGCTCAAGGTCAATTTGGAGAGTATAGCTTTGAGTGGAGTATTGTTATAATACAATTAATTACATTCATTATCATGCTCTTAAATATTAATGACACAAAAAACCTGAATAATAAATAAGGTTTGTGTCTATGGATTACTACACTGGAAATATCAAGTCTGCTAACCTAACCCTAAATTGGTAAAACTACCTACATATTTTTGTTTTGTAACAAATTTCAATATTAAGTATTATGTCAGCAGTTGAGATGAGATTAAAACTATTAAATTAAACTGGGACAGAGTATTTATGGTTGAACATCAGGGCAATGCACTCTACAAAAACAGAGCTCTGTCACTGGTGAAGGCTTGGTTGATTATGGTGAGAGTGTTTTGGGTTTCTGATTAATGTCAATCTCAACTGCACGTCAGGTCACTTTATTGTATTTTTTTTTTTTTTTTACAGTGTAACGTGTCACTTTAATTATTATAAGAATTTTTGCACAATTCTAAGATTAAGAAGTCACATGGTTCCTTATATTGGTACAGTATTATTATTTGTATATTATTGTCATTGGTATAGTTTTTATAGTATTTTCTCCAGTGCTGTTTAGTTTTACTGCATATTTAAATAAATCTATATGCACCATTTGCTATATCTTTTTAAATAGTATTTGTATAGTATAGCAAATATACAGTTCTGTATGTTTTTATACTGTGGTGTTATGTGGTGTATATTGTGTATTTAGTCTTTGCAACTGATATTTTTATGTCAATTATGACAATCTTGCCTGTTACATCCAATGAAACTATTTCATTATTCCCATACCAGGATAAAATGAAAGGTTTCATTAATTTTCAGCCTGTGGTAATACATCAGAATATTAATTTGTTGCCATGAGCATTTGTCTCACAGCTTCCCACAACAGATCTTTGCTGTGCTGCATGTTGAGTGTGCTTCTTGCTTTTAGCATTTATTAACATGTGGCTTTCTACCCTACTGACATTTAGTATAATCACATACTAAAAAAAAAAGAGCATGTGAAACACATAGAAGCTAGTGTTAACTATGTTATCAACAGCCAGAAAATAGTCAGTCTCATCAGTGCTTTCTCCAAAGCTTGAATCAGAGGCGAACATAGATGTGTAGGATAGGAACCAAATGGGAACCAGATTTATTTATGGGGTAGAGGTAAATGGTGTGCATGTAAAATAAGTGGTTCAGGGGAACAGGCAAAATAAATTTGTCTGCTATTGAAAATTTATTGTGCATTATGAACAAACAAATCTGGCAACAGCGACCACTAATTGTTGAACTAAAATCCTAAATTTCCACTTGGGAAACTGCAACAATTAGTATCCTCAGTTCCCAAACAACAAAATGTGCAATTTAAAGGAAAGGTGCTGTAACATGATAAACATGTCTCTGTCCCAGCTTTTTTTTGAGTGTTGGAGGCATCACATTTAAAAAGTGTTAGGTAAATAAAGGTTCAAGAGTGTTAATAAGATTCTTGTTTTTATGCAATTTATGTAAAATAAATTCCTTTCTTGAATTCTGGAAACAGAACTGTACATGGAAATTTGGCATAGGTCACCCTGAAGCAACCAAAGCAACAGTCAAGGTATTATGCATTCTAAAACACACACACACACACACACACACACACACACACACACACACACAC
>JBBIGC010181630.1:0-14573 GCA_037576955.1 Lepidarchus adonis
CATTAGCTCCTCTCACTCTCTCCACTTCAACTAGAACATCACCATTATCCCCAAAATCACAACATTAGCTCCTCTCATATGTTCATACTTCTTCCATTCATGAATGGAGAAGTATTTGGGACAGATGAAAGTTCCAATTTTACCTTCATCTTAAAGTTTGTCTCTTAATCCACCGTTCGTCTTGCAGAGTGGTCAATCTTCAATCTCTCGGCATCAATTTTACTGAGCAGAGTCTAGTTTTCTGTCACAGTAACTGTCTGTGCGTTGACCATTCTGCCCACCTCAGTAATTATTCCGGTCATCCTCTGGGGCTTTTCAACAGCTGAAACCGCTTTTTCCAGTCGGTGATTTCACAGAGAACCGGCTAATCCAATCACCAGAGCTCCTATCACCAAAAAAATCCAAAAAAGATACATCCTCCATGGAAAGAGCAGCCAGGCACACGACACATCCATCATGTTCCTCACTGCAACGATCCAGAGGACAGTCAGGTTCCCCCGATCCTGTGCTTCTTGTGGATACTTTTAGTTGTATCAAAATCTGCATGTAATTAATACTGTAACTGTAAAAACACATGCTGCTTTTTGCACGGCTTCATCTAGCTGGGTCAGCACGTCCTGCAGCAATATTTCACTTTTCTTTCAGGCAGACGAAGCTGACATGAGTATTTGATTAATTTTTAGCACAAAGCTCTTATTTTTGTTTCACTGTACTCATGGATTCTTTCACCATCCCTCCATCAGTAAATGGCTTTATGTGTCGACTCTGAGGGAAAACTCATCAGCACGTTGTTGGACAGTGAACGTGTGGCTCAGAGACGATTTATTTTCTGTGATCTTACTTCAGATTTTGGTGGGAATGTTTGTTTGTTATGTTGTTTCACATTAGCACTTTTGATAAGTGGCATGGTTTCTGAACATATGAGACACACTGGTTTAGTGCCAGTGGGAAATATGAACAGAAATGAGTCTGTTCCCGATTAAATGCTCAATTTGCTGCATCCACTTTTCTTTTTTATGGAGAACTGTCCCTTACTTTTATCTCCTTTTCTGTCTCACCCATCATTTTCTTAACGTTCTCCAGGGGCAGTGGTGGCCTAGTGGTTAAGACTTTGCCCCTAAGATCAGAAGGTTGCAGGTTCAAGTCCCACCACTGAGGTAAGCAAGGTACCATCCACACTTCACTGCTCCCAGACCCATCTCCAACCTTCCATTTTTAAGCAAGGTCATAGAGAAAGGAGTTCTTAATCAAATCAGTAACTTGGACACATGGCCTTTATGATGATTTTCAGTCAGGCTTCCATCAGCATTACAGCACAGACACTGCTCTTGTAAAGGTACTAAATGACATCCGCCTGAATACAGACGTGGGTAATATGTTAAACTGTTAGACCTGAGTGCAGCTTTTGACACTGTTGACCATAGTAAACTCTTAGACAGGCTAGAACATTGGGTTAAGCTCTCATGAACAGTGCTGAGCTGGATCAGATCAAACCTAGAAGGCAGGAGATATTTTGTTTCAATCAGTATCTGTGAGGCGGAGAAAACTGCCATGCAATATGGAGTCCCACAGGGATCCATTCTGGGACCAGTCCTGTTTAATCTGTATATGCTCCCTCTGGGTCAAATGTATCATATGCAGATGATACTCAGATATACCTAGCTATCTGATCTATATCTATCTGCTGCCTGCAACATCCTCCAGCATGACCAGTTGGCAGTGGGTCAGAAAGGGTGTGGGGTGGCATTTCTTTGGGAGGCCGCACAGCCTTCCATTTGCTCTCCAGAAGAAGCCTGAATGCCATTAGGTACTGAGCTGAGATCCTCAGACACCTTGTAAGACCATATGCTGGTGCGGTTGGCCCTGGGTTCCTCCTAATGCAAGATAATGGTAGACCTCACGTGGCTGGAGTGTGTCAGCAATTCCAGCAAGACTAAGGCTTTGATGCTATGGATTGGCCCGCTCGTTCCCCAGATCTGAATCAAATTGAGCACTACTAAAAACACTTTTCTCCACTGCTTTTCCCTTGCGTTAATATTGATTTTAATGTTGCCTTAATATCATTTTATCTTTGGATTTTTTTTTTTATGGATATTTATTCATTTTTATATTTGAATTATATTCTCTATGCTTGTTTTATGCTTTTATATTTTCTTGAAATTTTCTGTCTACTGCTCCGGGCCGGGCATTAAGCTGGCTCTTGGTTATCCTCTCTTATATGACAAGAGGGATGATATGGTAGGAGGATTCAGATCTGCTGTAAATCTATAAACATTTCTTGGGTGATAAACTCTGGGTTGTCCTCTCATAGGACATGAGGGAAGATATGGTAGGGGACTTCAGATCTGCTGTAAATCCATATACATTTGTGGCATCTGTTTATTGATTTTACACTTTTAATTTTACATTTATTTATGCTTGTTTTTCTGCATTGCTTTGTGTCTTAGTTTTATGTTTTATCTTTATCTTGTATGTCTTACTTTTATGCCTATTCTACCTCTACAAGATAAGCTGGAAGTGGTTAGCCTCTCTCATGGGATAAAAGGGAAGTGGTTAGCCTCTCATTGGATAAGAGGGACGTGATTAGCCTCTCTTATGGGATAAGAGGAAAATGGTTTATCCTCTCCTATAAGGATAAGTGGAAAGTGTATCCTCCCTTACAGATGGTATATCATTGTCCAGTTATAGTTTTTTTGACAATATTGAAATTAAAATTGGATTAAATTGTCTTTTGGTTTCATCTTTTTTGTGCAAGAACCCTGACACATTTGATCATTTGTCACTAATTCTTTGTTTTTTGACATTGATTCTTTACTATGTCAATGCATTTTCTTCTTCTTTTCCAGATAGGAACAAGCTTCTAATTTACTGCTGTAAGCACATGAAGAAAAAACATAAAAAAGAACGGTGTAAAAAACAAGAATACATGGAAATATGGCATCTAAAAGCTCCAGTTCTTTAAAAACCTCTGCTACTCTCCACACCAACACATCTAGGCAAGCACAAAAAAAAACAAGCAAAGGAAGATCTCATGTCTGCTCAGAGTGTGGGAAGTGTTTTACTCAACAAAGGAGTCTTAAAGAACACCAGCGCATTCACACTGGAGAGAAACGGTATTGTTGCTTATTGTGTGGGAAAAGATTTACTCAGCAGAGTAGTCTCCGAACACACCAGTTCATTCACACTGGAGAGAAACCATATCGCTGCTCAGAGTGTGGAAAGTGTTTTACTCAACAGAGTAGTCTCAGAACACACCAGCACATTCATACTGGAGAGAAACCATATAACTGCTCAGAATGTGGGAAGTGTTTTACAAGACGAGACTTTCTCCTACAACACCAGTGGATTCACACTGGAGAGAAACCGTATCACTGTTCAGTGTGTGGGAAGAGTTTTACTGTACAGAGTAGTCTCCAGGATCACCAACGTATTCACACTGGAGAGAAACCATATCACTGCTCAGTGTGTGGGAAGAGTTTTACTGTACAGAGTAGTCTCCAAAAACACAAGCGGATTCACACTGGATTGAAACCATATTACTGCTCAGAGTGTGGGAAGTGTTTTACTCAACAGTGTAGTCTCCAAAGACACCAGCGCCTTCACACTGGAGAGAAACCGTTTCACTGCTCAGACTGTGGGAAGAGTTTTACTCAACAGAGTAATCTCCGAACACACCAGCTCATACACACTGTGGAGAAACAGTATCACTGCTTAGAGTGTGGGAAGAGTTTTCCTCAGCAGATTAGTCTCCAACAACACCAACAGTTTCACACTGGAGAGAAAGTGAATTAATGCTCAGTGTGGGAGGAGCTTTAAGAATTTGAATTTAAAGATGTATAAATGCATTTAAAGGAAGCTAGAGTTACACACATACTCCCTTCCTGGTTTGGGAGAAGGTGTGAGGGAGGGCGCCCCCCTCACTCTAAAAAGCATTGCCATCGGCTCCAAAAAAAGAGCACACATGACTTTAGTTGACGCAGAAACATAAGCTGAAGTACAGTTTAAACTCTAGTCGAAGCATACAAATTGATTGTCATGATGGACAGTTTGAAGTTGGACTATCAGTAGCACACAAGCTACTTAGCCTAAACATACCTATTTGTTGACATTTCAAAAGACAGAGAAAAAAGCCCTGACTGACATCTGTTGAAATGATCTCATGTAAGGATGTACAGCTCAAATATGGCAATGACCAAATAAGGTTTCTGGAAATTAGGTCATCAGTTCCTTCCCTAGGATCTAGATGGACAGCTTGAGAAATTGACTGGTTTTGACTGGCATTTGTGCAAGCTAAGTACATGTGCTAAGACCTTTTTTCAGGAACAGGGAGCACATATTTGGTCGTAAACACAGTTTTAGATTAACATTAGCACAACTAAGCTACAAGCTATGATGGACAGCCAAGAAGTGGCAAAGACCAAATAAGGTCTTTGGAAATGAGTTCACCAGTTCCTTCCTTATGAACATATAAGCTTGATTGACAGTTGACTGATGCAGGCACAGAAGCATGGCGGGCAGTCACTAGTCTAAACAATGTGAGGAGTCGTCTATAAAAACCCAGAGCTGTTGGGTGAATTTTGTAAGTTGGTCAGGTATTGACAATCAGTCATGCTGATGAGACCCTCACCCAACCCTGGGATTTTCAGAGAAGACCGCTAGCCTGAGCACAGGAGGACTGAATTATGATGACTTGTTTCACCTGTTTCTGTAAACTTCTTAAATATCTGTTTTTAATAATAAATGCTCTTCCGACTCATTCTTTGTGTGGAAAATAATTTTTTAGATAAAGATTAGATCTGTCAAAACCTCGTGCAACTTGAAGTCCTTCCCGTTGTGGGTGAAAGTTTTTAACCCTTTCTTCACTGCCTGAAAAGGCAGCCTTCCGTGTGTTGGGGGAAGGGACCTGTCCTTACCCCAAAAACATAGATTGTCAGTAAAAATGCATTGTCCTCTGCTCCAACCAGACATCCCTCCAGATGTTAAGAGCAGCTTATCCAAACTCACACTAAGTAGAAGATTGGCAGCTAGCAGTAGCATGAGCTAGCAGCTAAAGCTAAGTTAGCCAAAGCAGCAGCTTTGATTGATGTTAAAAAGCTAAGTACACAAGCTAACATGGGCAAGAGACTTTTTGGTCAAAACATTTCTGTGTGTTGATATTTCAAGGACAAAGGCAAGCATCTGTTGTAATGATCTCATGCTAGTCATCCTGGCAAGACTGATCCAGTGACACTGCAGACGAGGAATATGCAGCATCCTGAATGGGATGGAGAACGAAAGAATAGCAAAAGTTTCTGTTTTTATTAGTTTGATTGTAACTTAAAATATGTATTGGTATTTACAACAAATAAAAATAAATATATTTACAAAATACCAGTGTCATTCACACGTTGGTCTTATGTAAATGTTGTTGGGGTTTTTTTAAAGTCCAGTGAGCATGGTGCAAAGAGTTCTTTTTGGTGGTTTGTGATTTTTGAGGTGTTTTCTTCATTTTGGAGCTTCCTAGCCATGTTGGTCAGCGTAATCCCCAAACATGAGCAAACAGTATATACAAAACAAAACCCTCTTGTACATACAATTCAATGTGTTATCATACTATAAAGAGTGCTGTAAAAGATAGTAAACAAATAGCGTACAGGAGTAGAAGACAGAGATGTCCCCCAAGACGGCTACAGAATAGCATAGCATAAGTTCCTAAGAATATGCTTCATCTTTTGCCTTTTTTATAGCATTCCAAGGGACACAAAGGTCAAGGTGGCCCCCTGGTGGCCAAACCCAAAATAGTAAGGGAGAGGTTCTGACAAAATGGAGCACATAATAAAAATACATTACCTAGTCTGACATGCAGATGTGGTGTTTCAGAGAAACCATTTGTACACCCTCCATTGTATAGGTAACCAGTGGGTAAGAGTCAATGAGTTGTGATGGCTCGATTACTTGCAACTAGGCTTGTGGACTTCAACTTGAAACATCTTAAATGCTCACAATACCACACACCTTGTATTTTACTACAAATACTAAGCCTTCAATCAATCAATCAATCAATCAAAATGTATTTATAAAGCACATTTAAAACAACTTTCGTTGACCAAAGTACTGTACAAGTATAAAACAAAAAAACATTGGGTACTATATAGCGTATCTACTTAAAATACATCATTAAAATAAACCACAAGTCACCAATCCAGAGACAAAATAATAAAATAGAGTAAAATATTGTTGAAAATTAAAAATACAATCGCACCAGATTAATAAATCAAGAGCAATAAAATGCGCAAGAAAACAAATGTATTTTAAGCATGGTTTTAAAACGATTAACATTCTGGACAACTCTCAACTGCACAGAGAGGCTTTCCACAGGCTGGGGGCAACTACCGAAAAGGCTCTGCCACCTGTAGTTTTGAGCTTTGTTCTGGGGATCTGCAGTAATTTATGATCAGAGGATCGCAGGACTCTTGAAGGGGAGTATGGAACCAGAAGCTCAGACAAATAGGAGCCAAATTACTTAGACTTTTGAAAACAAGAAGTAGTATTTTGAATTGGATCCTGAAGTGTACAGGAAGCCAGTGAAGGGAAGCCAGTATGGGTGTAATATGATCAAATTTCCTCTTTCCAGTCTGAAGGCGAGCTGCTGCATTTTGAATGGCTTGTAGCCGTTGCAGTTGTAACTGACTAAGACCCATATATAGTGAGTTACAGTAATCAAGACGTGACGTGATAAAAGCATGAATTACTGTCTCGAATTTTTCAGGGGGGATATAGTGCTTAATTTTGCTAAGAAGCTGCAGCTGGTAAAAGCAAGACCTTACAACATAGCCAATCCGTTCATTTAACTTAGATTTCTAACAGACTTATGGAAAAAGAAGACCAGAGATCCAATAACACTATTATAGCCACTAAGAAGATTAGGGTTTCCAAGGATAATAATTTTTTTTGTTCAGGGTGAGAAAGTTTATCTCCATCCATGTTTGAACATCTCTAAGACAGTTCAACAAGATCAACAAGAAGCTGGATGACTGTTTGTAGGAATAGACAAGTAGATTTGAAGATCATCAGCAAAGCAGTGGAAGGCGATTTTGTGCTTCCTGAAAATAGATCCCAATGGAAACATATACAGTGAGAAAAGGATCAGACCTAAGATAGATCCTTGGGGTACCCCACAGCTAAGAGAGAATACTGAGGATGAATACTTGCCTAGATGGACTGCAAAACTCCTGTCTGACAGATATGATTGGAACAACCTAGGAACAGAACATTTAATTCCAGTGTAACGTCTCCTTCTCTGCGTTGTGTATTTTTAATGACTCGCCACCACCATTTTAAACCTCAAAATGGTTTATTGAATCTGTTAGGCACACATTAACATGAGGTAGTCAGCCCCAACATTCTCACATGGCGTCTCAACACAGCCACTCTCCTTGTTAGCGCGGCTCCTACTAAGCTAAGTTACATTTAGCACTAAACTAAACACACATTTCATAAAAATAGACATACAAAACATGTACCTGTTAGACACACATTAACATGAGGTAGTCAGACCCAACATTATCACATGGCATCCTACAATAATGAAATATACATATACAGTCATGATACTGCTTAATAACATACAACTCACTCAACACAGCCATTCTCCTTGTTAGTGCAGCTCCTACTGAGCTAAGGGCAGCTCCTAACGTGCCACCAGCCAATGATCAGAAAGGGCGGGTTTTCCTACTCTTAAAGGAACCTCATTCGTAAAAGACTAAAGCAAGTGGAAATACCATTTTAACCCTGTTACACTCCCCCCTGCTAAATTCCACTTGCTCAAAAAAGACAGACAAACACCAAATCCACACAAGAATGTTCTGACCACAACATGAGCCAAGGTACATAACTTATCAACCCTTCTATATTTCTGGAAAAAGAAAAAGAAAACAAAGTGTGTGGTTAAAACAATGTGATTTTGTCAGTCCAGTGTATTCAACACTATTCCCCACAGGAATTAAAGAGAAAAGAAGATGGCCAATCCCCTTAACCACTTACAGATTAACATGCCCTTTACATGTTAAAAAAACAAAACACATCATTTACAATTTAACACACGAAAAAGAAAAAGAAAACACAAGACATAATCCAGTCTCTAGTACATTCTCACATGTACATATAAAACAACCATGTGTTATAGCAAGAACACTATGTGAAAAAGAGAAGAAAAAAAAACAAACAATGTTACTCTGTAACACTCAAACACAACATATGTTCTACCCCGGAACTGTCTGTTGTTTCATCATCTCAATAAACCTTGTAACTGGTTTAATAAATCTGCCTGCTCTAGTGCGCACACGACTCAGCGAATTTTCAGTATGGCCACTGCGAATACTGACATTCGATACTGAATTGGCTCTAGTTAAGTGATCAACATCGGACATAGTGACACCTGGGTTCAGGAACAATGAGTCCAGCCTGTTCTATAGCTAATTCACTTAAGCTAATGTCCATTCCCGTAACGACTGTGTCCGTGTCATTTCCACCATCAGAAGGTATCTGTGAAACCCACTCGTGTCCTGTAATTAGTGGCAGCGTCAGACACGTTAGCAACCACAGAATCTACACTCTCAGAGTCACTCAAGTGATCTCCTGTCACCATACCATCAGAGTCATCCTCAGCAATGGGAAGAAAGTTGCAAAAGGTGATGTAAACGCTGTGTACTTCCTGTCATCCTCATGCACTTCCACATTATAGCAACCAGATGTAAAGTCCATGGTAGAAAAGTAAGCATTTCCACCCAATGCAGCAAGTGCATCTGCCTGATGAGGAAGAGGGTGCGCATCTTTGACTGTGCGAGCATTAATCCAACAAAAGTCTGGGCATATTCTCAAATCACCCGATTTCTTCCAAACTAGAACGAGCAGTGACGCGAACTCGCTACTAGACTTACGTATAATCTCACACTCTTCCATCTCATCCAGTGCTTTTCATACTGATTGGGAGCGAGGCAGCAATATGGCAGCCTAAAGGGCTTGTCATCACTCAGACGGATGAGGTGAACGAAACCATTAGCCTTCCCACAGATAGAACTGTGAGATGAGTTGAATGAGCTTAGCTTTGCAGTCCACGGACACATTGCATGACTCCACATCCATACATCTGCTAAACCCAAACTGTCGAGCCACCAGCTGCAGGCGAGTCTTCCGAATCAGACTTGGTTAATTTAAAAGCGTCAGACACACACACACCCTCCTGTATGTCCGCCCGTACATCAGCTACTCTCTGAACTTGTTGTTCAAGGTAGTGGCTACATGAAGTAGTAAGGACGTGTGTGTGTAAGTAAAAATAAACCATACATAAAGGGTCTCTTATTATAAGGGATGATAAAATAAAAAAATAAAATAAAAAAATACTTGACAAGCACAGATCAGAGAAAGAGAGAGATAGTGAACAGGTGAGTGAAAGACTACCTGACAGAATATGCAGAGAGCCTCCCACAAGTTTCCATTCTCCCCGAGGCCAATGGTAAGAGAGGGTTTGAGGATCACACCTTTCAGGAGATGTGAGAATACTACAGTCAGTACCATACTCAGAAGGACAAGTGACGAGTAGTAATACAGAAGGCATACGCTTCTGTGAGGAGGTGGCTGCACACGCCAATCACATCACAAGTGTGAAGCGCTTCAGGAATTATTATTTATGATAAGGATCAAGTAGATTTCATTAAACAGGGTTTAGGTCATGTTGGGTGAATGTGCTTGTTTACCTTTGGTCATTAAAATCTAGATACAGCTAGCAACCACATACAAGCACCTCATGGTCATGGTCAGGAGATGTGGTCTGTTCAGCCATAGCACGGGTGAATCTGCCCCCTTTTCTCTTCGGGACATCGTTGACGAGGGACCCAGTCTAGAGGAAGAGGGGATTCAGCCTGGTCACCTCGATCCAGGTGAAGACGATGAGGCGTACCAGAGCGACACGGAGGCACCTGCTGATGTGCTGAGTGCTGTCCTGCCCCACATCACTCTCACCAGCAAAGAATCCTTGACCATTCATCCTCCAGCCTTTGTGAGTAGCTATGTGTGGCTGCAAAAAAGCAACGTACAGATTGGAACCGACTACTAGTTTGTATGGCATTTTATTAACAGGAGGACGCCTGCAGTTCAAACCCTCTGCCTGGCTTTCAAAGCTGGAAAAGTTCTGTTCTGTTTTGGTGGAGGACACACTGTCCCTTACCACTGAACAGAGGAACAGAGTCATTGAAGCCTGGAACACAGTGGAGGAGCATGACAAGCTTCCACAGCAGTTCAACCGGCTGTACAGGACACACTGGGGCAACACTCTCTACTGCCGCACAAAGAGGGACGATCTTGTTGATGCTGCATTAATACAGAAAGTGAAAATGGCCAATCGCTATGCACAAGCTCAAAAGTGCGTCAGTGCTCAGTACAAGAGGCGGATGTACACGCTGGAGAAAAATTTACATCAAGACTCTGTGGGACTTTATCGGTCACCAAGAGAGGCTCCTCAACTTGCACGCCAGAAAACAATCATTTACAATTACAAAGACCACCTCCACCTCATCTGCAGACCTACCTCCAGCACCACATCAGCCAGGAAAGAGCTTTGTGCAAATAATTGTAATCATGGAGAAATTGTAAACAAGTTTTTATTTCCATCACTTTTCATTCTTAATCATGTTAAATGTTATTTCATTGCCTACACTGCCATTTCCACAGTTTCATGCACCATGTTCAATAAAGTGCTCAGTGCTGCAGTGAGTGAGTTGCGGAATGTTCATTTATGAAGGCAGCAATAGAGTGTATTTGTTTATCAAGTGACAAGGATGCTGATATAAATTACCAAATTACTTGAAGGTAAGGATGTGTTCCTAAAGAAAAGTGATATCATTTATTTTACTATATGTAAAATTGCATTTATTAAATAATTAAGTAGAATATATTCAACTATATTTGATCAACAAGAAGAGCCTTTGGAAATTTAGAAGCAACAATAATAATGATACATTTTTAAAAAGTTGTAAATTAATAACAAATACAAAGTAGTACCATGATGAATACATTTATTGAATAAAAAACAAGCAATGTTACGAGATGGTGTGTTTTCCGACGGAGAGCTGAAAACGGGTGGCGCTGTTACGAGATGAAGTGTGTTTTCTAACTGAGAGCTGAAAATGGGTGGAGCTGTTACGCAACGCCATACACTCGCTGTGTGTGCCCCTCCCCCATCTGCTTCAGGCACAGCCATACTGCCATCTATAGACTGGAGACAAAAACGTCTATTATAGCGCCCCCTTAATAGCTAGCAACACAATATTTGGGGTGCCTACAAGCGTGCATGTGGAGAAAAATTGTTTCAAGTTTGGTAATTTTATCTTAAACGGTTTTAGAGAGATTCACTTTTTTGTGTCACGTGGGCATGACACCTACCAAGTTTGGTGATGTTTGGACATTGTTCAGAGTCAACATTAGCTTTAATGTGTGAAAACTGGGCAAAAGTTTAAAAAGTTTTTAATAAAAACTAGATCCCAAATTAAACTTGGTCATTGTTCGGAGAGTAGCACAGATGACCAAGATTGGTGACAATCGGGCGAACGGCCTGGGTGGAAATTAGTTTCGTAGTTGGCAGTTTTCAAAAACGTTTTAAAATGTGGCGTTGCAGTAATGGGCGTGGCCATATAGTGGAGTATATCCAGGAGTTGCACCTTCTACCAATAAAAAATAAAAAGAAAGTAAATCAACTTTGGGTTTTTTTTCTTAAGCGGTTTTACAGATATACATGTGTTTCAGTTATAGCGCCCCGTATAGACCAAACAACAAAATCTTTTTGGGCATGTACAACGTCACGTGGGCATGACACCTACCAAGTTTGGTGATGTTTGGACATTGCTCAAAGTCAATATTAACATTAATGTGTCAAAATTGTCCAAAAGTTAAAAAAGTACAAAAAAAAATCTCTTACAAACTAGCACCTACTAAACGCGTGCTCTTTGTTCGGAGAGTAGTGCAGATGACTTCTACCAGGATTGGTGACGATCGGACGAACAGCCTGGGAGGAGATGCGTTTCGTAGCAAAATTTACAACAAATAAAATAAAAAATGTTGCGTCGCAGTAATGGGCGTGGCCAAATTGCGAAGTATATACAGGAGTTGCCCCATCTACTAAGAAATAATGAAACATAGAATGGTGAATTTATCACATACGGTTCTCGAGATATAAGCACAAATGTCTGCGAATTTTTGGGTGCTCGGTGTAGCGCCACCTAGTGGGGTACATGTGCCATTTTTGTTTTTGGAGGTCGCCCGACCCTTGTGCACAAAAGCCTGACATTATCTCGTATATAACTTGTACGGTTTAGGCTGCAGTCGGAGTTTAGGGGAATTCGTACCCAAAAATTGGTACAAAAATGAGCATCACAGCGCCACCTAGTGGTGTACGTTTCATTGTTGGTTCATTCAATTCGCCCCCGTGTCCTGCACAAAAAATGGTGGGACCATTTTTAGATAACTTGTACGGTTTAGACAGTAGAAGCAATTTTATCGGCTATAATAATAATATGATCGAAGCAAAAACAATACTCATCCAAGCTATGCTTGGACTCCTAAAAATTAGATATTGTATATACAGTGGTGCTACGCTTGGACTCCTAATAATAATGATTTGTACTATTTCAGGCAACCCACCAGTAAAGCCAAATACCAACATCATGCCAGTACTGTAACTGGTGCCCTGTAATTCTGCCTTCTTTGTCAACTAAACTCTAGGAAATTTCTGTGAAAACAAATTTTTATGTTCTCATTTACCACATCTAAAGAAACAAGTTTTTTTTTTACATTTGAAACATGGAGATGGTATGCTATCATGGACTTTTTGTTTTGTTTTTTTGGTCATTGGCTGCAAAATGTTATGATAACAGCCAGTCTGTCTCTTGATAAAGAATTGGTGCTTGGCTTCAAATCTCATGATACATGAGGACACTAGTGGGCCAAATGCTCTAATGATTCCTCTCGTGTCAAGCGTATGATAACATCATCCACAGCTCCTAAATTTGTACTGCACTTTGCTCTCCATTCAGTCCAGTAGACAATCAATATTGTGGCCCCACTAAAGTGAGTGAAAGTCATGCAGAAAAAGCTTGTTCCATGGTTCAATGATCAAACACGCACATTTAAGCAACATGTAAGGGAGCTAGAGTGAAAATGGCAACAGACCAAATTAGAATCACTCCACAAGGCCTGGAAAGAGACCCTCAGGGAATACAAGACGACTCTAAAAATAACTCGTAGTACTTGCTCTGAATGTCTCTAAATTTTCTTCAGTTAAATTCTGGAAAACAGAAGTTGTTCTTTTAGGACCAAAAGCTGTTAGACCTAAACTGACAGACCTAATGATAAACTTGGCTGATTCTTCTGCATCGCCTGTCTCCGCTGTAAGAAACCTTGGTGTCACTATAGACTCAGATCTATCATTTGACTCAAAAGTGAATAATGTCACTCGGAACAGCCTTTCTCCATCTACCAAATATCGCTAAACTAAAAAACGTTCCATCACCCGCTGTCGCTGAAAAACTAGTTCATGCTTTCATAACCTCACAACTACATTATTGCAATGCCCTGCTATCAGGATGTTCCATAACAACTTTAAACAATCTACAATTAGTTCAATTAATTCAAAATGCAGCAGCTCAGGTCCTCACTCGAACTAGGAAATTCAATCATATCAGCCCAGCCCTCTCCAAATTACACTTGCTTCCAGTTAAATGCTGTATCGATTTTTAAATCTTACAACTAAATAATTAATCCTTACACGGCCTCACCCCCGAATACCTTAGTGAACTTATCTCTGTTTATCAACCTCCACGTCCTCTTAGATAATTCTTCGTAATTCTAAAACGGACGGTAGGTGCTACAGCATAGTTAATATGTCCTTTATATACACAAGTGCTTTAGATGGTGAGGTAGTCTCGGAATAGTACAGTCTTGAGGTGTTTCTTGAAGGTGGAGAGAGTCTCTGCAGTCTGCTGTTCATACGTAGCCCCCCAGCTCTGGAATAACTCTTCCAGTCAAAGTTTGGACACAGTCTCTATTTTCAAGTCTAGGCTAAAAACCTACCTGTTCAGACAGGCGTTTGGTGATTAAAATTCCTGATAGATGGAGGTCACATCTGTTGTAAAAAGAACTATAGAAATAAAACTGAATTGAACTGAACTAAATTGTATCCAAGCATATTCATAGAAATGTGAGTGTATGGAAAGTGTGGTAAGAAAAGGTTCACCAGCAACAGGGACAACTGCAGCCTTAAGAGGATTGCCAAGCAAAATCCATTCAAGAATATGGCGGATTGCACTGAGGCTTGAGTCAGCGCATCCTGAGTCAGAAGCATCTTACCTGGGCTAAGGAGGAAAAAAATGGACTGTTGCTTAGTGGTCCTCATCTGAAAAGTCCTCTTGTGCAAGCTCTTTTTCAGGACCTTGCGTGTGCTCATGAAAAAAGTGAGCAACGGCACAATCAGTCTTACAGAGTGCAGACAGAGCAGTGTCCAGTCTTACAGAGTGCAGACAGAGCAGTGTCCAGTCTTACAGAGT
>JBBIGC010181761.1:2316-14559 GCA_037576955.1 Lepidarchus adonis
TTCAATGTAAAAATACCTGATTACAGCGAGTAGCCGTAAATGCTAAACTGTTCAATGTAAAAATACCTGATTACAGCGAGTAGCCGTAAATGCTAAACTGTTCAATGTAAAAATACCTGATTACAGCGAGTAGCCGTAAATGCTAAACTGTTCAATGTAAAAATACCTGATTACAGCGAGTAGCCGTAAATGCTAAACTGTTCAATGCTGCTGAGTTGTGTTCTTCTTCTAATGTTCTGGTTCATTATCTCACTGTGTGTCTTTATTTCTTTCTGATTGTGATCAAACATTACTACTTCCTGCTCTACGGTACTGTGCTAATACTGCATCAGAACAATGTGTTCCAGCTCCACCTTTCTTCACACAGAGGGGTGTAGATCATCAGCAGAAGGTGGGAGCAGCACCTGTGGGAATTGTCTGCAAGAACTTTCAAGGCTTCATTGACTTCCATTGCTGCAGGAAGAGCTGGACGTTCACCGTGTTCTTAATGCTTGGAGGAAAAGCCTGTTGTCTGTAGAATTTAATTTATGATGTATTTACAGTAGACAAAATAATTATTTGACCCCTCGCTGAATTTGTTTGCCCACCTACAAAGAAAGGAACAGTCCATAACTGTAATATCAAAAAATATCAAAAAGAAAATCCAGAAAATCACATTATATAAAATATATAAATTCATTTGGATTTTATTTAGTGAAATAAGTATTTGATCGCCTAGCAACCTTTAAGAGTTCTGGCTCCCACAGACCGGTTAGATAATCCTAACTTATCTAAGCTGGGTGAGAATGAACTGTCGGTGCAATTGTTCGAAAAAGGATGAAACACAAAACGACCATCAATCGACCTCGGCCTGTGGCTCCACGGAAGATCTCACCTCGTAGGGTGAGGATGAACATGAGAAAGGTAGAACAAACCCAGAACTACACCGGAGGAGCTTGATAATGATTTCAAGGCAAGTGGGATCACAGTCACCACGAAAACCATTGGTAACACACTGTGATCTTACAATGTGATTTCCTGGAAGTTTTTTACATTCTGTGTCTCACAGTTGAACATTACAGACTCTCTCAATTTTTTAACTTGCAGATTCAGTGGCTGCCGAATACTTTTTTGCTTCACTGTATATATTTTCTATAATTCTCTTTTCAATATTCTATCACTCATTGTTAGATTAAAATTTACCATTAAAATTATAGACTTAAAAAATCAGTCAAATCATTATTTCATCCACTGTATATATTGTAACCACTTACCTTTGCATCATTTAAGGTCAATCATTGTAATCGCTGCTTAAATTACCATGTATATAAATGACCAAGGTTTGTTCATGTCTTTTAACACCAATGATCTTTATTTTTCCTCTGAGTGTTTCTAAGGAATGTTGATGATGGTTAAAGTGGGTTTGTGACTGAAGGGTTGTAAGTTTGATTCTCAAAAGCACCCAGCAGGTTGAAGTGCCCTTGAGCAAGACACCTAACCCCCTACTGCTCACTTTTACTCTCTGGATAAGAGCGTCTGCCAAATGGCGTAAATGTAATATAGTAAATCTAATCAAAATCATGGCCCTAATTAACTTTCTACCCAGTAGCTTCTCCAAAATCTGGTAAAACATTGTCTCAGGCATTTTCAGGACCATCTCATGGAAGAACTTTTTGTGAGGAACCAGACATCTGATTCCATTCACCACTAATGTTAATTATTTGTAAGTTTATCTATAACAGAGTATTTTACACCAGACCAGCACTAACAGACTTAATTTACATCTTTAATGCTTCACGTTGAAAAACCTGTGGAATTTCCCTTTAATTTCTCTACAGCTGTTAAAAAAAAGAATGCATAATTAGACACATTATAATATTTATATAAAACATTTTTTTCTTAGAATAATGTAAAGATTTGTTTACGGGGATATATTTAATGGTTAGCTAAATTAATTTAAAAAATGATGATTTTAAAATAAAGCTATTTTGGACGCTTTAACAAACTTCAGCCAATCGCCGTTCAGCGTCAGTTGCGCCGTCCAATCCCGTGTTGCGGTGTTGAGGGGTGGGCGGGACTCTCGCTGTGTTGTGTTTCTGTGAAGCTAAAGGGGGAACATCAGGTGGGGGAGTTTTTGTTTCGATTTCTCTCATTTTTACTAAACTTTCGGCTCATCCGAACTGTTCGGTGAAACAGGTAAAAGCAAAAACAAACTTGATATTCGCTTTCCAGAGCTGTGAAGTGTGTGAAAATCCAAAGCAGGGGGAGAGACTGAGCGACATGTCGCGTGAAGTTCACGCGCTGTACTGGAGAGTTGCTTAGCTTAGTTCTTTCACACACGAGGGGCGAAAGCTTACATTTCGTTGTCAAATTAGTATATTTGAATAAATAATGTATAAAAGCATAATCGGGAATGTCCATTTGACCATGTGAACGCGGTGTTAACTCGCTGAGTCATTAGCTAACGCGGCGCGAGCGACCAAAACAATAGCGGCTAAAGTTAGCACCGATGCTAACTGCAGATATACGAGTGCGTTTTAGATTTATTTCTTTGTTATTTGTGTCAGTTTACTTCAATAAACTGTGCACGACTTTCACTTTTATCGCACGTCGTGTCAGCACCTGGTTTCTTGTAGTAATAGCTTGTTAGCTTTTTTAGCTGCTCTTTCTTTATTAGCTAGCTAACTCAGAGGAGCTAACTGAGGTAAAATGACGTTTTAGCGTCCGGTATCACTTTTTATTTGTGTCGTTTTTTGTTTTTTGTTTGTTATTTTTTCTGTTTCGACTCTACGGCAGTGAAACTGAGGATAGTGTGTATAAACACAGCGATGGTTCATTATGTAACATCACTGTGTCAGCGCATATCCCTGTTATAACAGTCACAGAGCATGTTAAACCTGCACATGTTCTCCAAACATCTCGAGAAATAACGGGGTTATCGCCCTGGCTCATCACTCTGGAGTTTTGTCATTGCAGTCAGTGGTGCTCAGGTTCCAAAGACCAAATCCAGAGCTGTTCAGGAACTAGACTTGCCTCAGTGTTGTGATTTATCCTGAATGGTGGCCAATGTTTTCACCCTTTCCCTGAATCCATAAAGTGTCTCATTCATACCGTCTGTCACTTCCAGGCAATTTCACAGGCCGCAGCTCAATGGGCAAAGTCTAGCCATGTTCAGCTTTGAGGGAGATTTCAAGAGGACCCCCAAAGTGTCCCTTGGGGGTGCCAGTAGAAAGGTATGGCATCACGCTGCTTTTTCTTACATTTATTTCCACCCGAGAGTGCTTTTCTTGACTTGGACTTGTTTTTTAGGAGGAAAAAGCATCTCTCCTTCACCGGACACAAGAGGAAAGAAGAAAGCGAGAGGTTTGCATTAACCATGTTGTGTTTTTTGGTAACCTGTGCCATGTCTTCTGCATATTTTGCAAAAAAAAACATGTATTTGCTGCTCTTTCTGATGTAACATTGCTTGTGGGACAATAAAGGATTGTCTTATTTCATTGCTCGTTTGTTTCAGGATGAGAGGAAAAGGCTGAAAAATGCAATAGTCATCCAGTCGTACATAAGAGGGTTCCATGAAAGAAAACGACAGGTATGTGGCGAGAACTTCAGTTCACACCTGATGTGTTTATTCAGTGTCGAGTCACTTCCTCCTCCTAAGACAAAACTTGTGTACACTATTCTTATCTGATGATATTCAATGAGGATCTAGGGTCTGGAGATGTGCTAGAAAATCAGTGTTGTACAAAATGATTTTGCCACATTTTAGGTAATTAAGGTCCAATATTTTTGGCAAATTAAACAGCTTAAAAAAACCAAACAAAAGTGTAATAAACATGTATAAAATTCATCATTGTCACATTTATTCTTTAAAAAATTTTCTTGCACTATTTTGGACAATGCTCCTACAGTTTTACACTGTACTTTTATTTAAAATACATCATTCTATCACTGTTGTTGGGGCAGCATGGTGGTTCGTGCTGTCTCCTCACAGGGTCCGGTCCCGGGTCGGGCTCTGGTGTCTTTCTGTGTGGATCTCCCCATGTTTGCGTGGGTTTCCTCCAGATTCCTCCCTCTGTCCAAAGGCTTGTGCTTTAGTTTTGGCTACTCAACATTGCCAGTAGTTTCTGTGATTGGTTTTCTTAGTCCTGGCAGAGAGAAGGAGGTTCTCACTCGAGATGTTATGGTACATGGCCCCGTCCATCCTCCCGTTGATGTGGTGAAACACCCCAGAGGATAATGGTTCCACCTCCATGCTTGACAGTGGGGATGGTGTTTTTGGGGCCATGCTCAGCGTTTGCTTTCCTCCATATACGACGAGTAGAAGCCAAAAAGCTTGATTTTGGTCTCATCTGACCACAGAACTTTCTGCCAAGCTCTCTCTGTATCGTTCAGGTGTTAACTGGCAAACTTCAGAGGTTTTCACACGTGCGTTCTCCAGCTGAGCAGCACTGCGGGATTTTAATCTGTTATGGCGTAGTGTGTTACTAATGGTTTTCTTGGTGACCGTGGTCTAACTTGTCTGTGCGAATACTTATTCATTCAATGAAACGCAAATCAAATGATATATTTATATAAAGTGATTTTTTGGATTTTTGTTTCTCATTTTTAAAATAAAACTACCAATAAAATTACAGACCGTTCATTTCTTTGTCTGTGGGCAAATTTACAAAATCAGTGAGGGGTCAAATAATGATTTCCTTCACTGTAGTATACACCATACAAATGAACATTATATATAAAAGCATGTACATTATAAAACAGAGTTCACATATAGATATTGCACTTATGAGAAGACTCATGAGAGAAAAATGATTGAAAAATTTTAAAAAAGTCTTAATGAAGCTCTGTTGTTTTCTCCCTGTTTTGCGGTGTGTGTCCCGGGACGTGCAGCATGCTGTTCAGAGGGGCCAGTTTGACCGCTGTGTGAGTCAGGCCCAGTCTGCGTCCGGCCCGGTGCTCGCCGACAGCGCCACCCTCAGTCTGCTGGTGCGACAGCTGCTCTTCTTCTACCGCCGCAGTGAAGACACGCAGAGACTGGTGAGACACGCAGCTTTCTTTACACACTGCACTTTATACCAGGAGCCGACTCTGATAAACGCCAGAGCTCAGAATAATTCTACATAAAAGATCTGAACATGTTTTACTGAAAAACTCCAAGCAGCTTTCACACATGTGAAACAGTGTATTCACGTCTTTACATGTATAAAACACAGTACATCACCTGAGAAATGACTGGGAGAGCCCCTGTGTGAACAGAAATATACACAATACACACACACAGTGGTGTGAAAAAGTGTTTGCCCCCTTCCTGATGTCTTGTTTTTTTATGTTCGTCACACTTCAATGTTTCAGATCATCAAACTAATTAAAATATTAGTCAAAGACAACATAAGGAAACACAAAATGCATTTTATAAGTGAATGATTTTATTGTTAAGGGAGAAAACGAATCCAAACCTGTGTGACAAAGTAATTGCCCCCTAAACCTAATAACTGGTTGGGCATTAATTTTGGCCTAAATTCATCTTTGCAGAATTGTTGTAGTTCAGCCACGTTGGAGGGTTTTCAAGCATGAACCTCTTTTTAAAGTCAATGCCACAGCATCTCAATAGGATCAGACCAGGACTTTGATTAGACCGCTCCAAAGTCTTCATTGTGTTTTTCTTCAGCCAATCAGAAGAGGACTTGCTGGTGTGTTTTGGATCATTGTCCTGCTGAGTTCATTTCAGGTTGAGGACACAAACAGATGGCCGGACGTTCTCCTTCAGTATGATGTTCATGTTCTGAAATGCAGTGTTGCTTCTACACCAGATGTACTTTCGTCTTGTCCGTCCACAGAGGATTTTCTCGAAACTCTTGGGGATCAATATGTTTTCTGCCAAATTAAGACAAAGCTTCTTGTTGTTTTTGCTCAGCAGTGGTTTTCGTCCCGTCACTCTGCCATGCTGGTCATTATTGTCCAGAGTCTTTCTTATGGTGGAGTCATGAACACTGACCTTCACTGAGGAACTGAGGCCTGAAGTTCTTTAGATGCTGTTGTGGGTCTGTTGTGACTCTTGGAATGAGTCGTCGCTGCTCTTGGTGTAATTTTGCTCCTGAGAAGATTCACCACTGGTCCATGTTTTCACCATTTGTGGATAATGGTTCTCACTGTGGTTCTCTGGATCCCAGAGCTTTAGAAATGGATTTATAACTTTTTCCACTGATCTCAGTTACTTTCTTTCTCATTTGTTCCTGAATTTCTTTGGATCTCTGCATGATGTCGAGCTTTTGAGGATCATTTGGTCACTTCACTGTGTCAGGCAGGTATTATCAGGTGATTTCCTGATTGAGAACAGGTGTGGCAGTAATCAGTGCTGTGTGTGGCTACAGATATATGATGAACCACTGCAAAGTTATGTTTTAATGGGGGGCAATCACTTTGTCACCAGGGCCATGTAGGTTTGGATTTTTTTCTCCTTTAAAAATAAATTCTTCACATAAAAACTGCAGTTGATGATCTGAAACATGCATATTGTATTGTAAGCTGAATACTTTCTGGCTTTTGCGTAGTAATGGCTTTTATTTGGCAACTCGACCATGCAGTGCGTCTCAGTCCTGTATTTCACCTGAAATTTTTGTGGGTTTTGCTTCGCATCTCAACTTTCCTGGCAGTTGTGACTGAAATGTTTGGTCTTCATGACCGTGGTTTGGTTCAAACAGAACCTTCATTAGAGTTTAAACACTGCTGCTGATTGACATTCTCAATTCATTTGCCATTTTATTAAATCCCTTTCCTGTTTTATAGAGTTAAATCACATGAATTTTCACACCAATTCTTTGACAATTCTTTTGCTGTTGCCATGATTTTAATCCAAAAAACATCAGTGCAGCACTGGAAGAAAGATGAAGAAGAAACTCACTGATCTTTTATACTCACCCACTAGTTACAGTCAGATCACAGGTGAAGATGTTCCTTTAATATCCATTCAAACCTGTTTGTGTCAAATCACCAGGGTATGTAAACTTTTGATCAGGGTGATTTGGGTAGTTTGTGTTGTGATTATGATTTAAAAGAATAAACACAGTTGATTGATAATAAAAACACATGAGTGAAAGAAACGTTTTTATGTTTTTATTCATATTTTCTGAAAAATGGTTAAGACATCATACATTCTGTCAAGGTATGTAAACTTATGAGCACAACTGTATGAGTGTGAGTATATCTATCTAGCCATCCGTCCATCCATCCATCCATCCCTCTATCTATCTGTGCGTGTGTATGGAGTGAGACCTGGAACCAAACCTGGGTTTTTCTCTTCACACAGATCACAGATTTATTTACTGCTGCTTTAACTCTGATGTTCACTTGTGTAATTGAAAGTTTCTATCTTCACTTGAGTTGGATTTAAAATCAAATTTAAGCCCTTTTTGATCGTTTGTGTGATTTGTGAGAGTAAAACTCTGTTCCCTGTTGTAGATCTGGCTGTGCCAGTGTGTGGTGAAGCACCACGCTTCGTTTCTGAAGATGCTGGCTGGTCTGGAAAGACCCACGTGTGTGTTCCAGATCAAGAGGCTTCTGGGACACTGCTGCAGGTGAGAGGACTGGCGCCACTTTAATCTGTATTAGACTTGAGACGTGGAGCTTATCGTTGCCTTAAATTGCCTGAAAATGCCGCTTGCAGAACTTGGCGTGTTCTCTTAAAATGACGCAGCGTGTTGTAATTTTTAAATGGGAAAATGTGGGAAAGTTATAAAGTGTTGTTTTGTTCCTGACTGTTAAGAAACTCAAACAGCAAATTTAAAGGCTTGACAAAATGTTTATTTATTGTGTTTCCCAGATTGCTGCAGTTGTGTGAGGATGATGGCGTGACTGTGGCTGTTCCCATGCGGATGCTGGAAGTTTTCTCCTCTGAGAAATCCTACTTACCTGTTCTCCAGGACACCTTGGCAGCCAGGGCACTTACCGAGCAGATTTTGCACTATATGGTTCAGAAGGGTACGTCATTTCAGCCCCATCTTTGATTCTTCTTCTAATTATTAATATTAATGCATTGTTGTTTAAATGGTGACATTCATTCAGTAAATATACTGTTACATTAAGCTGCAGCAGTATAGCAGTTTCCTTACTGCAGTATTAGGAGAGCGTGATTATACACACACATGCAAATGTAATTGTGCTCTCTTTGAAATGGAAATGGTGTTTAAGTGCTGATGAACTCATGAAATGCTCAGAAAACCACAATTTTTCACAATAACAGTCATCATATCGCCTGGCACTGCATTAACAGGTTAAAGTGGGAAAAAACACATTTTTTCCACTGAAAGTGTTAACTGTATAAATTATAGAGGCTTCAAGGAAACCGAGACGCTTAGATAACATGTTTTGAACCATATTGTAATCAGACATTGGCCGGACAGAAATATAATTGGTTTGAGCAGATATGTACATGCAGAATATCTGCACCTGTTCATCCCCCAGTGTTTTAAGTACTGAAGAGTCAAGCCGCCGAAATGCATCAGATATTAGTATCAGCAGATATCTGCTAAAAAAAAAAAAAACAATAATTCAAAGCGAAATATGATGATGGGTTTCTAGCTGAATTTTTAGGTGATGCTGTTGAAAAATAAAAAGTAATGTAAGTTGTATTTTTCAAATCCAGGTAGATATATTTTTATATCAGCAGCTGAATATATGTACAAAAACGAAATATCTGCATTGGCCTAAAAATCCCACAATTAATTTTGTTACTAAATACACGATCAGCCATAAGATTAAAACCACTGAAGTGAAGAACATTGACGTTCTAGTTCTTTCATTATAATGGGATATTTTAAACAGCAAGTAAACTGTCAGTTCTTGAAGCCGATGTCCTGGAAGCAGGAGCGTGAGGATCCGAAGGTCTTGTGATGGAGCTTCTCCAGAACAGTAGATCTTGTGGAGTGTTAAAGATCTGGAGAAGTTACTACAGATTAACAGTGATCTAAGGAAGGACAACTGGAGGATATGGGCACCCAAGGCTCATTAATGCATGCGGGGAGTGAAGGCTAGTCTTAGTCTAGTCTGAACAGCTCCTGTTCTATAGTCTTAATGCTGGTTCTGATAGCACAAGGTCAGAACCAGGGGTCAGAGCTGTTTCAGCACCTACACAGTATTATCCAGGTGGAATATGACGGCCATATTTATGATTTTTCTGTTTCTTTCTCTCTCTCTCTCTTTTCCTGAAGGATACTACCGGGCTCTGTATGTGTTGGTGAACCACAAGCTGCCGTCGAGTCTGGAGTACAGCGATGCTCCCTCAGTTCCGCTGGCACACACATTGCTAGAACACACACTCAAACCCCTGCACTTTACTTACAGCTCCTGCTCTGCGGGCGCAAGGTAAGGACACACTCATACACACACATACACACTCTAAGCTGTAGTCAGGGTTCACTTTATTTGTGCACGAAGTGTGATGAGAGATCGTTTCCCTATGGCTCCAGTGCAACATAGCATCACAGATCATTTCCGTTCAACAGGGCAACACGTAAAAACAGTCAACACAATAAATGAAGTGACATCAAGTGTCGGGGTGAAGTGTAAACCTCACGAGCAGCAAAAAATAAAGTACAATATGAAAACGGTTCAATAAATACATAACACTCCAGTACTATTTAGTGTGCGGGATGAAAAGTGGTGTAAACCTTAATGACTGAAGTTCTACCCATTATTATATGTTGGATGCGGAACTGAAATCATCATTTTAAGATCAGAATCAGAAAAACGTTATTATTCCAGAGGATATTGCTTATGCAGCGACTGACATGGAGGCAAAACCGACTTAAAATGAAAGTACTTTAAAGGAAATTTTAAGAATACTGTAGAATAAGCTGAGAATAAAAAACAATTTAAATAAAATCTAGAGTTAGTAGCACTAGAATAGCAAAGGATAAAATAACAAAAATAAGGTATGACTAAAATAAAAATGAAATAGAAATGAAATCAATAATAAAAATGAAATAGAATAAAACTAGTCATTAATAAGATAAATAGAATAAATTTAATAATTATTGTCTGCTGAATTATCACAAGGTTCACCCTGAACCCTGCATTTTCTCTGATGGTGATATAATTATTTTTTAATTATTATTACCACCAGTGCTAATTTTTTAAGTCGTTTACAACTAATAAAGGAGTTTCTCCTTTGCTTGCATGTAAACCTGTGAATATCTAGTAGAATCTATAGATTCATTTGTGTGTTCCTCATTCTTCTAAGTGGTGTATATTGTTAATTCGTTTTCCTGTTTGTATGACCTCAGTTAGAGAATAAACTAGAAAGATTTTATTTGAAAATCCATTTACTTTTAGTTTTGGAAGTTTTTTTTCTTTTAGTATCGGTTTCGTTCTGATCCTGTTAAGACTCTTTCATTTATTAACTACTTAACGCTTGGTAGGTGTAAGTGTAGGGGTTTTATTTTAAACCGCATTAACGTGAATAGCAGTTGGTAATATCCTCAGAGACGAGTTCTCGTCAAAACACACTGGAAAAAGTTGCAGCTATTTCACACTTGGCTGCCAACAGCTTGTTTAAAGCCAAGAGTAAGTAGCTCTTTGTGCACAAGTGTAAGACTCAACAGTAGTATCAGTTTAGAACATTCAGGACTGCTCTGGATCCAACAGAACTTTCTCAATGGTAATGAAAGTTCCCTTGTGGTGTTCCTCAAGGCTCCATCCTTGGCCACATATTGTTTTGTAGATACACACACAACACAAAACTTAGTGCCATTTTTAAAACCAAATCTATGTCCCACTACGAAGAGAATCTTTTACATCTTTAATGCTGTTTGTCAGAAATAAAACGCTGTACCGAAGCCTTCTGCTGGCTGGTCATCTGAGCCCAAGACGAAAGCTGACCAGGTTCGAACCCCTGTCTTTGTAAAGTCTTGCCTTCATTGTTGAGCAACGTTTAATTGGGATGCTCAGTGTATTTGATGGGGTCAGATATTTAAGTGCTTGCATCTCCAGTGTCCACCCACACGCCTCCAAATCTAGCTGGGGCGCCTCTGCTGTAGTTGGAGTGTGTGTGTGTGTTTGTTGGGGTGGGGCAGTAATTACCTCACTCTGTTTACAGTGTGCAGTAACAGACATGGCGGCTCTTTGACGTCGGTTGTAACGTTTGTTTAGGGTTTAGTCTCTATTCTAAACTCTCACCGGGATCGACGCCCTGATGTTCAGTCTGAAACACCAGAGGAGCCTGCACACACATTGTATACACATACACACATGCAAACACACAGCCAGATGTCCTGCAGTGTGTGTTTTGGTTCCTCTTAGGCCACGCTTGGTTTTTATCGGCTTATTTAAAGCGTGGATTACATCTCTGCCAATGCAGATTGATCAGAATCAGAAAAACTTTATTGTTCCTAAGGAAATTGCTTATGTAGCGACTGCGACATATAGACAATGACATAAAATAACATACATCCTATACTAAAGAAAATACAAAGGTAATAAATATAAAAGGTAATAAAAATACAAGGTAAAGAGAAAACACGGTACTAAAAATACAAGGTAGAAAAAATACAAAAGGTCCTATAAATACAAAGGTAACAAAAACTACAAGGTAAAAATCTGTGATTTTTTTTTTTAAATGAAAAAGCAGTAAAAAAAATATAAATTATGGTAAAATTAAAAAATGACAGAAGCTGTGACTCGCGGCGCTGAGACTCCCGACTCCCGCTTGTGATTTTCTGTGACGTCACTTTGCAACAGATGTTTTGTTTCTTGCGTAATTTCCATTAACACTAAATTCTTACTGCAATTAGAAGGTTCTGGTTGTTTCAGCATCTCCCTGAGTATTATTGTGAGTGTGTGAGTTTGGGATGAAAGCCTCTGTGAGCATTGACTCATAGTGCGATGTCCTTTCATCCCTTAAATTCAAATTAGCATTGTTTGTTTATGCATATATATTAATATCCCCCATTATTTCTCTTTCTGTCAGGCAATTTGTGTTCTCCGCCTTCACTGAGGAGTTTATCTCTCCTCCCTTCACGGAGCAAGTGTTTCATTTTTTCGTGCCGGCTTTGGCGGATCCCGGACTGGCGTTCCCGTTTCAGGACTTCCTGTGGTCCCTGCAGGCCACCGTAGCCTCCTCAGCTGTGGCCCAGGCTCAGGCGCCCTGGCTCTTCTACTTCGTTCTGTCTGTTGGAGAAACGAGTCTAGGTGAGTGCTTTCTTTCTTTCTTTCTTTCTTTCTTTCTTTCTTTCTTTCTTTCTTTCTTTCTTTCTTTCTTTCTTTCTTTCT
>JBBIGC010181778.1:0-14559 GCA_037576955.1 Lepidarchus adonis
TTTCTCTTTCTTTCTTTCTTTCTTTCTTTCTTTCTTTCTTTCTTTCTTTCTTTCTTTCTTTCTTTCTTTCTTTCTTTATGCTCTTTTTCATTCTTTTTTCTCTTCTTTTCACTATTTCTTCTTCTCTCTTTACTCTCGCCTCCCTATCCTTCCTCTTATCTCTTTATATCTCTGTTTTTCTTATTCTTTCCCATTGCTCTGACCTCTTTGCCTCTCACCATCCTTTTCTTCTATTTCTCCCACTGTCATCGCTCTTGGTATCTTTTTTTTATTTGCCTGTCTCTTTTTCCCCTTGCTCTTTTATTCTTTTCTCTTTCTCTCCCCAACCCCCTCCACCTCGACCACCACCCACTGAAGGCCTTCCAGTTCTGCTGCCTGAACAGACTGCTCAGTACTGGGCTTTGGGAGCTGTTGTTTTAGTGCTGTGGAGAAGGGCACGTCTTACAAATGGAAGTGTAATGCACAGTGACTGTGAGGCAGGAAGGGATGTAGGCCCTGGGGGTAGGTCCATCTAAAGCTACGTATCTCTGAGCACAGATGCATGGGCACACCCTTGGCTGAAGCTAATGGTGCAGCAAGAGCCAGTTGGTTGATATCTCTCTCTCTCTCTCTCTCTCTCTCTCTCTCTCTCTCTCTCTCGCTCTCTCTCTCTCTCTCTCTCTCCCCCACCCACCACGTAACCCCCAAACCTGTGCCTAAGTTCTGAGCACATGCATTATAATAATCCTTTTTATCAGGCCTTGAAAATTTGCACCTTGTAAAATGTAGCTTGATTGGTGGGTTGGTTTTATGGCCACTGGAGCCACAGATGTCAAGCAGGCATTTGACCCAACGTTTTTCAAAGTAGTACAGTTGCAATCAATTTCTTTTTCATTGAGTTCAGAATGCTTACATCGAAAAATATCACCACTTTCTTTAAACTGCACTATAAACTGGCCTTAGTGCATGAACAACGAGCCCCTAATGAGCATGCAGAGGGTGGGGAAAAACTCCCTAAGCTGGTGGAAAAAACCTTGGGAGGAACCAAGACTCAAAAGGGGAACCCATACTCCTCTGAACATCACAGAACAATAATTAACCAGAAGAGGAAGAGGAGCTGTCCATGGAAGTTGAAGTGGTTTGGGACAGATGAACATGGGATCCCAATGATGGATGATCTGGTACAAGAGGAGCTGCAATTCTTAATGTATAGACCCACAATGATTATCAATCAGGTAGGCGAGTCTTCAGGCTGTTCATTTGGGACCATTTCAATAGCTTAAATGTCTTATTTTAGCCACTGCATCTTTTTCTTCTTGTTTAAGTGCCCCACCACTTTTCTTGTTGGGTTGCTTAATGAATAAATGTTCAGTAATATTTTGCGTTGCAAGGACCAACAGAAGTGGTCCAAAATCTCTCCATTAACATACGCAGGCATTAAGAACTTTTTCCTGTCCTATAAAGTTGCCACTTATGAAGTTTATAGTGATAGCAACAGTATGCCACATAGTAGAAGCAGATAAGAGATGGATTTATGAAGTGGAGAACAAAACCATATCTGGGTTTAATGTTATGAGAATGTGCCTGTGCCAGTGTTTTTCCATCAACGACTTCAGGCTGCATGCTAATGAAGTCTTTCACACCAGGATATGTTCCCTCACAGCAGGTGCTGCCATGATGCGGTTCTTGTGTTACCTGTTTTGAAAATCAGAAATTATAAACAGAATCTGGATGCTGAAACCTAGAAATGGATTAGAGAAGCTTGTAATGGGATTTCAAGGCATTCGGCCCAAATTAAAGAGCATCTGGGTGTTATTAATAAGCATGAATTCAAGAAAAATATTTTTTCTTTCTTTAAATCTCTCGCTCTATCTTTCTCTCTCACTCTGCCACATCGAATTCTTCTCCTGTGCTTTCAGAATGAAGATGCCATAGCTCTGACGTGATTAAATCTCCATATAGTAGTGATCTTAATATAAATAGATTTGAAAAGTACTGTTGCTGTGGAAGCTCAGTGTGGTAATACCAGACCTACTTTCAGGGACAAGTGGAGAGAGTGCTATCTACTTAAACCGAGCACCATTTTGGTCCAACAAGGTCCGACGAGGCCAAGAAGATAACGAGACAATTAAGAACACTCATTTTATGGACACAACACTGAGGCATGGCTATTACTCTATAAAATACCTGGTTTGCCCTTGTAGACAATGAAGATAGATACTATACTTTCTATCATGAAAGTCGAGAAAGAAAAATGAGCTATTTTGACTGATAAAACCCACTGTAATGTTTTAAGTTTGCTCCACACAAGAACAGTACACTTATGTGAGCTTTCAGATGATCTACTATGAAGAATTGTTGATTTATGTTAAACTGGAAAGGTTTAAAAAGTGGTTTCAAAGACTTTAGGAATGCTCCAGTCTACCACATCTACAAATGGAGACACTTTGGGTCTGTGGTTAATCTACAAAGAAGTGAACGCCCAGTCAAAATCACCCCAAGAGCACAACAGATTTTCATAAAGGAGGTAAAGGAACAACCCAAAGTGACATCCAAAGATTTAAAGTCATCATTGGAACCAGCTAACCTTTGTGTTCATGAGTCTAAAATATGTAAAATATTGAACAAGCAGGGAATCTATTGCAGGACACCATGAAGGAAACTGCTGCTTACTTTAAAGAATGTTGCTGCATGCCTGAAATTGGCATAAGAGCACATTGACACACTACAGTGGTATTGGCAAAATGTTTTGTGGACTGATGAAACTAAGACTGAACTCTTTGGGAAGAACCCCCAACTCTACATCTGGTGTAAAATGCTGCAGATCATCATGAAAACATCATCCCAACCATAAAAAAATATTTTGGGTTTGCTTGCGGCATCAGCGTCTGGCCAGCTTGCAGCCATTGAGAGGAAGATAAATTCCCAAGTAAAATCTTCAAGATAATGTGAGAATGTCTGTACAACAGCTGAAACTCTGTAGACATTGGGTGATGCAACAGGACAATAACCCAAAACACTGGAACAAGTCCACAACCGAATGGCTTTAAAAAAGCTGCCATGTCAAAGTCCAGACCTCAACCCAATAGAGATGCTATGGAATTAGCTGAAGAAAGCCAAACACATGAAACGTTCAGAGAATATGACCAAGCTGTGACTGTGCCAGGAAGAACAGGGTAAGATTCCTCCTGAACGATATGCAGGTATGATCCACTCTACAGGAAGTGCATGGTTGAGGTTGTTGCTCGTTGGACGGGCCACCAATTATTAATTCCAAGGGTTCACATACTTTTTCTACTAGAAATGATTTGTTTATGGTTGTTCTTAAAAACTGCATAAAAAGATCAGATTATCATTATATTATCACCATATATATTATTATCAAAACTTTGATGTAATGTCTGTCCAGATCAATAATTTTATAAATGCTCTTCTGGCAACCCAAATAGGAATTCCACCAATTTGTCAAACCTGCATAATTAAAAGAGGATTGATTTGAAATTCAGAACTCTGGAGAAACTTACAGAGTCATAATTTTTCATATCGGTGGAGGAACTAGACATTTGAAGCATCCAAAAGCTACTCCACAGAACGTTTTACATTTAAGTGGTTGCAAACACATTGCCTGATGCTTGAGGCATTGTTTTGAGAAAAGACTTGTGCTTACATAACACAATTCTTAAATGCCTCTTTTATTCAGATATTTCACTGCACGTTTTTCCTCCTCCAGATCTTGCATTATTTTGACAGCAGTGTAAAAAAATTTTTTGGGTCATTTTGAATTGTAAATAAAATATCTGAAAGTGGCATTTCTCCTAAAGGTATGCATCCAACTCAATTTGTGTCAAGCAAGTGCTTATTGTCATTTCAACCATATATATGAATACACAATGAAACACAGTAACATTCCTCCAGGACCATGGTGCAACATAAAACAACCAAAGTCTGCACAAATGTAGGCAGAGCTACAAAAATCAGATATAAAAATACAAATTTCCAGGTTAGGACAACATACAGAAACAGTACAGAGGGTGAATACAGTACTGTGTCACTGTAACAGCTGAGTAGTTATATGTGCACGATAATGCATTCATTTATAAGTTAAAGAATAGCAATAATAAATAATAATTCATCATAAAAAACTACCATCAATGTAACTGCAACAGGATAAAATAATAACGATCTAAAAATAAATACAATAGTATGGTGCATGTTTATGGGGGGTTGCAGTTCAGGTGTGGTCTGTTTATAGCCACGCAATTTAACTGTGTATGTTTAGGAGAAATGACTAATTTATAATGAATTTTATATAATTATATAGAGTATAATCAAGCTCTACATGGTATATTTCTTTAATCTTTATTAGATTCTACACCTTATAACTACCTTACATATACAGTGGAAAGATCTTTAAGAAAATGGTTATTCTAACCTTTTCTGGAACTTTTATTTTTAAGAGGGATTGCACATACCCAACAAATGAAGCAATGTTGGTTCCTAACAATTTGCAGTAACGTGTTTTGGGGAAAATGGTCCATAAGTGTGTTTCCAGTCCATGCCATGTTTCCTGAAAGCACCTTAGCACAAAAGATGAATAATAAATTTCAATTCAAGCTTCACATTAAACTCTTTATCAGTTAAGATGCATTTAATATTTTGAAGCTGTGGAATTCTCCTTAAGTGTCCCTGGATGGTCCATGGCTTGATTATAGTCAAACTCCGTTAGCTCGCCCCAATTGGGCCGGGTCCAAAATGTGGCTAGAGGCTGGGGTGGCGAGCTGTCCAAATGGATCATGGGAGTTGTGGTTACGGAGCTGGCTCCTATTTTTCTATATACAGTAATAAAATGCAATTGTATGCCTACTAAATGCTTTATGATAATACTGGACTCCCACAGGATACTGTGTTGTGAGATGTGGTGTTTCATGGGGAGCAATGCATTATGGACTGTGTAATGTTTAGAGCGCAGAAGGGGTGGGTAATGCAGGCATAGAAAGGGTGGAGACAGCATTGCTTGCTGGGAGTTGGAGTCTGTTTTGGAAGTGCACAGATTACAGGCAAGGAAAAGTAACAGGGTTATGCGTGCTGCTCATCGGCGTGGACGTTCACGCATATTGTAGGCTGTTAATTAAGTCTACGCATCATCATTACCTGCATGAGTTAATTGGGCATCAGTTAATAATGAAAAAACAGCAATGGTGGCAGCAGTAGCAGAGAAGCAACAGCGCTAACACCGACCCAAGTTTGGCGAGCTATAGCTGGAGAAATGCATACAATGGACACTTTGCAATTGTGGCGAGGGCGAGAGGTGAGAATGGCAGCTTACAGAGGTAAATAACATGGAATAAAAATCACTCTGCAGCCTTTCATGGGGAGAGGCGAGTTTGGTGAGCTAACAGGGTTTGACTGATTCATTTATATCATGTTGAAACTCTTTAAACACTCGCACATCCCATTAATTGTACTCTTCTTTAGGGAACCAAAATGGTTCATCTCATCCTTTCAGAGAACCCTTCCTGACACCTTCATTTTTAAGAGTATATCTGTAACTGAGAATGCTCTCGGAGAGTAAATGCCTGAGGCTATAACCAGTTGCCTTTCCTAAAATGGTGTCTTCATTTTCTTGGCCCCGTTAGAGTGCATCTTCAATTTTCTCATGCTGTAGTGGAGTCCAGCACTAATAGTCTAATGCTTCTAACCCCAGCCTCAGGAGCCAAGGACACTGAGGAGCTGAGAGAACAAAAAAATAAAAAAAATAAGATGTGTGAGTGAACCAGCCCTCCTTCCTATGCTCAGAAATAACATCCTCAAAGGAGAATTCAAGATTCTTTTTTGTTGATGGTGGACATTTTAGATGGATAAACCTCTGTTCCCCTCATTTAGAGAATGATTGATGTTTCTCTGTTGCACAAGCCTCCCCCTCGCCCATAGTCATTTTTGTGATCATTACTACCTCCCGCTTTGGCCCTGCTGGCTGTTACAGTTGAGCCTGTGGAGGATCACTCCATCCTCTGAATTAGCCCCATGCTAACACTCCGACACAGTCTGGAAATGAAAAGCTATTGCTCAATTTACTGGAACGTCCTCTGAGTCAGGATGTTTTTCTATATGTTTTTCAATATATTCATAATGTCAGACGAACTTATTTATAGGTTATTTATAGCTATGACATAGAATAACAATTGGTTCCTTATGGAATCAAAAATTACGCTTCTAAGGCATTGCACTAAAAGTAATTAAGGTTTGGTGTCTTGTTATTCAACTAGTGCCAGATGGACTTACTGTCCCTCCTTTGGAATGGTTTTCCCTTTTGAACATAGCCATTAGCAGAGAAATTGTTGCAGTTTTAAATTGTTATAATCTGACACATTTCAATGGAAAACATTGGCTTTGAGCTAATCATAAGATAAATAAAAATATGGTCTTTGACCTTTAATGACTTTTCAATGTAGAACTGAAAATGCATCATTTGCTTTAGTTTCAAGTTAATAAATAATAAATATAATTATTATTAAAAGGGGGGTAAGGGTCCAACTTCTCTGGCTCCACCTAACACTTCTAATTCAATTTCAGTAAAATCTTGGCAACCGAATCAAAACAACAATCAGAGCTAGGAGGAGTGTCTAACAGAATGTCAATAAAAGCTTGTGCCCATTCGTCCTTTCAAGTATATCCTCACTCATTCAAGCTCAGTATCTTCAGTAAATAAGCGTCCTGTTCTTTTAGTTGTCTGCAGCAGTACCGGTCCTGTCTGCCATGCATGTTTTTGTGTGGGCCTGGGCTGCTGCACTGAATATGCTGAAGAATGGACAGGAATCCATTTCATGTCATGTTTGAGCTGAAATGAGCAAATAATTCAACAGCATACTGTACATAAGGTACTGGTTGCATTATATGACCCAGTTTAGCTACAGAAAGAGGCCTTTACACTCTGAGCAACTTGAACATTTCTGTGAAATAATTCATATTTTGGTTAGTAGACGTCAAAATTGTGAAACCTTTAGAAAAATAACCTATGTAAGCTACAGTTAGCCTTCCATTTCTCCTATGGACATAATACACAAAAACAGACATATGAATGGTTTGAAGGACATTAGATACCATTTTGGCTCATATTGACAGTACTATTATATTGCCATTTATTGTCATGTTGGTAATTGTAATAGTGTTAATTTGAGCAAGAAAGTAGTTACCAAAGGGGGAAAACTTCACTACTGTACTCCAATACAAGTGAAAGTCATACAGTGAAATTTTACTTAAGTGAAAGTACTGATATATGATACTAATATATGATACTGAAAAAGACTATTCAAGTAAAGTACAGATACTCAAAAACTGTACTTAAGTACAGTACTCAAGTAAATGTACTTTGTTACAGTCCACCTCTGGTAGATACATTACATGTTACCACAAAAAGTAGTGGATTTACTGTTCCATTAGTAGGAACAGGAATTACAAAAACATTGGTTTGTAACATAGCATTGTAACATTGTAACATAAACTGATATCAAGGAGATGTTTCTTTGATAGCTTTCTAAAGGGTGCCAGCATCTCTGAAAAAGAGTTGATGGCCTGTGATGGCCCTAAAGTAAAACTAACTTGTTCCTTAATATTGTATAAATATTTTATGACCACTAAAAAAAGTACCCATGCCCTATCCCAATCATTACATCTTTCATGGCCTCGTTTTAATTAGTCATTCAGTCATCAGAGGTTGAACACAATGGCCCACTTGGAGCTGTACAAAATAGTTGCTCTTATTTAAGCCCACAGCAAGAACCAATGTCTGCAAAGCAAGAAAATTTAAAAAGCAAAAGAAAGCTCAGCAATGCCAAATTTACATGTTAATACAAGGTTTGTCAATATTATGTGCCAACATCATATTACCAATGTGGTCATATTGGGGTAAAGATACAGTCATGACCGAAATTATTGGCATCCCTGGAATTTTTCCAGAAAATCCATCATTTCTCCCAGAAGACTATTGCAATTACAAATGTTTTGATATATACATATGTTTATTTCCTTTATGTGCTTAGGGTCAACACAAAAAAGGCACATTTTACATACTTTTACAAAAAAACCTGTGCCGGACAAAATTACTGGAGCCCTTAACCTAATATTTGGTTGTTACCAATTGATTCCTATAACCATCAACAAGCTGTTACACCTCTCAACTGGAATTTTCTTTTGCACACCGCACAAGGTCTCTCAGATTAGAACGGTACCTTCTTTCAACAGCAATTTTGAAATATTGTCATAAGTGTTCAATCGGACTTAGATCCAGACTCATTGCTGGCCACTTCAGAACTCTTCAGTGCTTTGTATTCAACCATTTCTGTTTTTTAGAGGTATGTTTGGGGTCATTGTCCTGTTGGAACACCCATGACCTCTGACGCAGACACTTTCTGACACTGAGCTCTACATTGTGCCCCAAAATCTTTGGGTAGTCTTCAGATGTCAGGATGCCCTGCACACAGTCAAGTACCCAGTACCAGAGGCAACAAAACATCCCCAAAACATAATTGAACCTCCACCATGTTTGACTGTAGGTACTGTGTTCTTTTCTTTGTAGGCCTCATTCCATTTTCTGTAAACAGTAGAATGATGTGCTTTACCAAAAAGATCTACCTTGGTCTCATCTGTCCACAAGACTTTCTTCCAGAAGGATTTTGGTACTGGGGTCTTCCTGGGTCTCCTGTCATATCGTTTCCTTTTGTCCAGATGTCGACAGAAAGTTTGAGCTGACACTGTTGCACCCTGAGTCTGTTTATTCATCATTCAGACAATCCTGCATTTTAATCTTTTATTTATTTTTCTCATACATTTATGTCCAGGGAGATTAGCTACAGTGCCATGTGCTGTAAACGTCTTGATTATGTTGCCCACAGTGGACAAAGGAACATGAAGATCTATGGAGATGAACTTGTAGCCTTGAGATTGTTGAAATTTTTCCACCATTTTTGCTCTGTACTCCCCTGACAATGCTCTGCTCTTCTTTCTGTTCTCCATGCATAGTGTGGCACACAGACACACAACAGAAAGGTCAACTTTTCTTCAATTTCGCTTCATCTGTTATTGCTATATTGCCAGCACCTGTTTCTTGGCACACGTGAGTTTAAACGAACATCATATGCTTGAAATAAACTATTCCACAATTTTGAAAGAAAATAAGCGTGTGTATATACCAAAACATTTGTAATTGAAATAGTCTTCTGGGACAAATGGTGCATCCCAGGGGTGCCGATAATTTCAGCCATTACTGTATTTTAAAAAAAATAAAAATATCATTACAGTTTTAGTTGGGCTGAAATTTAATGAATTGCATACAAACAGATATCACTAAGATTTCTGCATTATTGAATTTAACCATACACTGTCGTTTGCAAATATCACCTGTCCAGCCAAATTAAAGTACTTGGAGCAATTGAACACATGGTGGCTCCCTCTGTTGCTTCCTGGAATAACTGGTCCTGACTTTGATAGATACCTCTGGCTGGACATTATGACATTTCCTCTCTGTAGCAGAAGCTGATTTTGAAATGTCAGACTGTCCCTCCCCTCTGTTCCCTCAACTCTGCCATTCTATCTATTACTTTCTACTGTCTCCTTCTGAAAAATGAAATGCCAGACTGGTGGTCTGCCCTTCTGCCCCACCCTCTCATTGGGCCACAAGTTTCATTACACTGATAGACAGAAAGATCCAAGCACTGACATGCTAATTAGTTTCACCTACCTTGTCATTATACTCACTGGTCATTAATATGATACAATTTGCACATGAAGTGATGAGCTATAGTCTTTAATTTACTTACTGCTAACGTATACCTATTAGGTATATCACAAGGGAGGTGTTTCTATTGGAGTGACCTAGGAGTATACACTGTGTAAATACTCCAATGCCTAAAACCCAACAGGCCAGATGCTTCTACCAGTGCTGAAATTGTTTCTCCGCCCCAATACCGTATGGTCAGTGGTGGGTTGTTGGAACCTGATGGATGGGTTAGAGAGGGCTAAGAAATTGTATAGCAATAAATAGGATACAATCATCTGTAAACCTACTAAAGGCCCTTATACGGTAGGTGTTTCTGATAAATAGGCTAGTTACTTCTAATAGAAGGTTATGTATATGTATGTATTATACTGGCAACTTGGAGAATAAGGTAGTTAGGTCAAGCTTCATGTAACATTTAAAAACCAAAATAACATTGATGCACACAGATTCCAAAACTGCTTCCTGTTGTGGTCTTGAAAATGGACTGAAAATGACTCTATTCCTTCCTAAATAGCATGATTATAATCATCCATTGCTGCAATCCCCCGCTGACATGGGTAAGTCTTTGTCTAAGGCTGAATTAACGTTTGCCTCACCATTAACTGACCAGAGAAGTCTATAAAGTCATTGTTTAGAGATGAAGAGAGAGACCTGGAAGGCTTGTTATGTACGGGACTGTCTGATTACCCGCTGTGGCCTCTTATCAAGACGCCAAGAGAAATGAGCAGTGAACTGGTGTGAATTTAAAATGGGTTTGGGGTCAGCAGCCTGTCTGTAGCAAGCACTGTCATTACTCCAGCTGAGACTCAGTCTAATGAGTCAGACATGGCAGGGCGAAGGAAGGACAGGTTTTTGCAGAGATGAGTCAGAGGAATTTGGAGTGTGAGGTAGTTGGGAGAAAATCAGCTAATTATCATGGAGCGAGATCCAGTTTTCCCCAGTCATAATGGACACTGCAAAATTCAAGGTGCGTGAAATACCCAGTGTGTGTCATTCTTCCTCCCCTCCCTTGTTTCTTTCTACCTTTTCTTTTTTCCAGCTCTTTGGCTCATGTCGTGGCCAGGAATGGACTACATGGCTTGGCATGAGTTAGATCTCCAATGACAGGCTGGAATAACAGTTAACAGCTTTCTACTCCTGCCCTGGGCTACAGAGTATGTGCTGTTATGGGTCGCAGAGGGGCTTCCATGTCCTCCACCTCTTCCTGCTGCAAATCCCCCTGCTCTTCCATTTCCAGAAGGAAAGAGCACTATGGTAAATCATATTCCATCATACACTGCATTAGACCTTTACGTTATGTTTATATAAGTATCTTATAGGGCAAGCCCAATTTCCAAAATGTTTGGGACATTCTGTGAAATGCAGTAGAAAAAAAGATGTTAACAATGTTAAAATGTTTTAAAAAAATGATTTCACTTAACAATGTTTACTGCTGCATCAAGAAATACAACATGAAATTATGAAAAGAGAAAAGCATGCATCAATTCAATGAAAAAAAATTGAACCTGACTACTATTGGAGGTCTATTTGTCGCGACATCTCTTCAAACAAATATGAGTTCCTGAATGATTAAACATGTAATTAAAACTATGATGTTGCACAATGGGGTAAATTGAATACATTGCAGTTATCACATTTTGAATGTGCATATATTTTAGTTAGATGCTTAAAATGTTCCAAATAAGGTTTGTACACTAAAGCCTATGTTTCTTAGTTACATCTGCTTATACCTACCAAAACCATTTTCTTTTCAGAAACGTCTACCATATGCTCTTAATAAGATATACAGTTACTGACTTTGATCCACCTATTGCTATGGTTCATCTAAATGTTTCATCTTAATAATACATTGCTGCTGGGAAAGTTGAGTCAAGCTTTATTGTCTTCTTGGCTTTATGCAATACCACATACAGTGGAGTGAATTTACATTCCTTTTAACCATATGGTGCAACACAGGAACCCAGTATAATTGCAAAACAGAACTGACAACAGCACATTCAGTATGTCTGAATGTGTTAAAAATTTAAAGGAATATCATAAAAAATGAAAACTTCCTTTACAACAGGGCTATATAACTAGGGGATACATTTAAATACAATTATATTATAACCGTATGCAAACAGTATGGGTCTAAGCAAACAGAACGTGTATACACACTTAAATTAACCAAGCATTATCTGCCTGGTTGCTCAGTTCCATGCAGTTAACATATAAAAGCAAACATGTCACAAGAACACTGTTAAATTTGAACAAGACAGTAAAGAGCATCAGAATGCATTTTTCTACTAATTGTTAGTACACAGTTTAACATATTAAATGTTTAAAAATAAAGCAAAATATGAAGTATTTATTTTTTATATTATATGTGTGTCATTACTTTTGCAATAGCCATATTCTATGTTTTATTTTTTTCCTAATAGGTTTTGAATGAGAAAATATGCAGAAACACTATGTAATATGTGAATGTGTTCTCACTTAAAAATGAAAACTAATAATTCAACCATTTGCATATAATTCTATTATTGTTTTTCAAGTTGCTACAGTGAAGTAAGATAGCTGCCTTGAATTGTGACATTGTTAAGGTCATGGCTGAAAACTTTTTACCACAACCAAAGCAATACGAAATCATTTCCTATGTTGCCAGTGTTATATTACATTACCTTGCAAAAATGTTGGCATACTTTCTACAGCAGGGGTCATCAACGTGGTGCCCCCATTGGACTACATGAGGTGCCCATGGACCTGTTCCAAAAACTTGCCAGTAAGAACCATCTAAAATGCAAATGTATCTTATTCTTCTTTAATCACATTTGCATTTATATAGATTTGAAAATTACAATATTTAAAAAAGCATTTAAAACATGTTTCGTATACATGAAATTTAGAAACTTTTAGGTAAAATCTTCTATTCTAGTTCAATGGTCAGTATTGTGTGCAAAACTTTGGTGGAGAGTAAAATCACTGGCGCGGGAAAGACTGGGAGCTGAATGTGGAATTGCTGAATGTGCTGAATTCTTATCTCAAAAACACAGCAGAAAAAATAAAGAAAATGGATCATTTTCACAGTGAATGAGCTAATAAGTTATTTTTTACTTCTGTGAAAGAAACCTGCATGTGTGTCATTTGTGTGGTGATGACACAATGTGGAAACGCTTCACTACATGTCACAATAATTTTGTTTTGAAAATGTAAACAATTGCTGGGATTAATAGAAATGAAGTGTAGAATAGTGATATTATCTGTTTCCCACCTTGTTAAGACGTAAAATCGCAAATGTGATCAGATTCATATGGAGGAGTATTGTTAAACACTAATAATAATATATTACTAAAGGTAAATGGAGCAAGAAGTGCATGAAACTAGTAGCTCTCAGTTTCAAAAAGGTTGGTGACCCCTGCTCTCCAGAGAACGCTATAGCCCAAGTACAGGATAATGAGACATCTGCTGCACTGAGTAGTGCTGGTGTTAGCTTTAGCTCATTAGCATGCAATGTCATTTTTACTTTCTTTAAATTCATACTGCTCACCAGTGTAGTGTTGAAGGAGCAAACGCTTGCAGACTTCTTTTTAATGTAGATCTTAACAAGCTTGGTCCTCTCTGAAAATGAAAGATTCTTTACCAAACAAATGATATTTTTATAGCAAAACAACATAATTATCTTACTGAGGATGTGAAAATAAACAAGTCATCTACCATTGTCAAACACAAATGCTGTTGCAATGTTTTCCCAACTATAACAATATCCACTGTGTTAAAGTGTGGAAAGGGACAATTAATATACTGTACTCTCATGCAAAAAATGTTTTTTTTCCTTCCCTATAGTTATATATTTCTTACTCAATATTCATTAAAAATGTTCAAATACCAAAATTATTCACATGCACATTCTTAGTATATGTACCTGAGAAAAAACTGTACAATAAGGTTAACCTGTTGAACTGGTTCACCATAGATATAGAATCCTTGTCTTTTTACAGTGGTTATTGAAAATTTGTGAACCCTAGATTTCTGCATAAATATGACATAAAGCATAATCAGTCCTAAAATTAAATATAGAAAACCCAATGAAACAAATAAATCAAAATGTTAAACTTAATTATGACCCAATATTACATGTCTATATATAAAAATTTAATCATTATCCCCTGTAACAAAATAATGAAGTATAGTTTTGCTGTCTCATTTATTTCATTGGGTTCTTTATATGTATTATAAGTACTTGTGAAAATCTGACATTGTTGTAAGCCATATTTAATGCAATTCTAAAATTTCAAGCACCATTGTATGTGGTCCAAAAGGTTTTTGTCTTCTGTAGTCTTTGATTTATTAGTCTTGTACTTCTGGGTTCTCCAACATCATATATTCTCTGTCCCTCGGCATTTCTACTGTCATTTCTCATTATTGAAGTGTTTCCAGTGCCTGCCTTTTGAAACTTCCCTCAGACACAAAATATAGAGACAAATGAGGGATATAATCTCAGAGACGACAAAGGTAATGATGATAGGTAAAATGATAGTCGACAGTGAAAGAAGGGAAGATGTCAGGGTGAATGTGAATGATTAAGGTCTGATCATTGCTCAATGTTCCACTTGCAAGGCCTCTACTGAATGAACAGTGACTATAAGGGTACTATTAGCACCAGCACTTTGGTGGCTACATTGCACATAGTCTATTGCACCAGGCATTCTGGGGCACTGCTGCATTTTGGCTCCTAACCTGGGTCCTCCTCTCTATATGCCTCATAACATTGAACTTTTTATCACTCTCCGGTGTCGACCAGAGGAGGATGGGTTCCCCTTCTGAGC
>JBBIGC010181798.1:0-14558 GCA_037576955.1 Lepidarchus adonis
TGTGTGTGTGTGTGTGTGTGTGTGTGTGTGTGTGTGTGTGTGTGTGTGTGTGTGTGTGTTTGTGTGTGTGTGTGCGTACCTGTGAGGTGTCATGGTTGAAGATGATGGAGCTCAGGTCTCCACAGTTGTAGTGTGTTATTAGGTCCTCTGTACTAAATGCACTCTGACCCTGTGTGCTACCCTCTCTCGCTCCCTCATGCTGCCGCAGAGTCTGATTCAAAGCAAAGAGGACCTACAGACAGAGAGAGAGAGAGAGAGAGAGAGAGAGAGGTATAAACCCACATTATCTGAAACCAGTAGCTTATAAGTTTAATTTCAGCATTGGGTGAGTTACCTGCCTGTCTGCCTGTCTGTCTGTCTGCCTGTCTGCCTACTTGTGCTCACTTTGTTTGTGAAGCTAGCTATGCAAACATGTTAGGTAAACTTAGCAAGCCTGATACACAATGGCAGAGAAACTGCGGTTTTCATTCGCAAAAGAAAGATTGTTATCTTCACTGCTTTTTACACACATCAGGAACATGAACACTTTTGTTTTATTCCATAAACCACTTAAAATATTTCTTCAGAATTCCACATAATAATGAGACACTTCCAGTATTGAATTGCAGAAAGAAATGCAGAAAATATAACAAAAAGATCAAGTGTTTTCAGACCTTGAATAATGCACAGAAATCAAGATTCAATTCAGTTTAACTAACACAAAACAGAATTCAGACATTCTGTTTTATCCATTCAGACTGGTCCTGTTGCAAGACGGAAATTATGTTTTTTAGAGATTTTTCAAAATCCACTGTGGTTTGGTGATCATCTAATCAGTACCTCATTAAGTGAAATGGGGTCTGCTCGTGCTGGAATTCCACCACAGACACTGGAATGAAATGCCTGCCATACTTACAGACATTGATTTAAGAAAAAAACAGAAGTGTTTTTTACAGAACTGTATACACTATATTGCCAAAAGTATTCATTCATCTGGGTTTACATGCATAGGCGATCAAGTGACATTCCATTCTTAATCCATAGGGTTTAATATGATGTTGGCCCATCCTTTACAGTTATAACAGCTTCAACTCTTCTGGGCAAGCTTAGTGTGTTGATAGGAATGTTTCTTCCAGAAGCACATTTGTGAGGTCAGGACTGAAGGCCAGTTAAGTTCTTTCATACCAAACTCACTCATCCATGTCTTTACGGACCTTGCTTTGTGCATTGGTGAGGAGTCATGTCGGAACAGGAAGGGGCCATCCCCAAATTGTTTCTACAAAGTTGAAATTGCTCCCCTGAAAAACAGCCCCACACCATAATCCCCCCTCCACCAAACTTTAAACTTGGCACAATGCAGTCAGACAAGTACCGTTCTCCTGGCAGCTGCCAATCCCAGACTCTTCCATCAGATTGCCAGATGGAGAAGTGCGATTCGCTACTCCAGAGAAAGCGGCTCCACTGTTCTGGAGTCCAGCTGCTCGGCCATGGAAACCCATTCCATGAAGCTCTCCATGCACTGTTCTTGAGCTTATCTGAAGGTCACATGAGGTTTGGAGGTCTGTACCAATTGACTCTGCAGAAAGTTGGCAACATCTGCTGACCCCACTCTGTCATTTTACATGGACGAACACTTGATCCAACCTGAGTTGCTGTCATTCCCAAATGCTTCCACCTTTTATAATACCACTGAACAATTGACTGTGGAATATTTCGTAAATTTCATGACTGGACTTGCACAGGTGGCATCCTATCACTGTACCACACTGGAATTCACTGAGCTCCTGACCCATTCTATCACTAATGTTTGTAGAAGCAGTCTGTTGCCTAGATGCTTGAAGTTGTGGCCAAGAAAGTGATTGGAACACCTGAATTTGTTAATTCCATAGGTGAGTGAATACCTTTGCAATATAGTGTATATGTCAAAGTATAATGAATATAATAAGTTCATTAAGCAAGTCTAATTAAGCTCTCTTTGAAATTAAAAACTGGCAATATCATACTATACTCAGAAAATCATATTGTGGCCATAATTTATCACAACGACAATGACTGGGGCACAGTTCTATGTTTTATGAAATAGCCTTAAACGCAATAAGATTGGAGATACAAAATGTGTAGATCTCTCTCTCTCTCTCTCTCTCTCTCTCTCTCTCTCTCTCTCTCTCTCTCTCAGTCTCAGGCATCATAAATTTACAGCTCCCATTAAAATACAAAGTAAACCCTCTTTAGAGAGAATTTATGATGGGTAACAGCTAACCCTAACACACGGTCACATTGCAGCTGTCCCTGACTGCTCCACTGACCCACCCACTTCAGAACTATGCCTCACCTGATTGGCTGACGATCCCAGCTACAGCAGTCAGCCGTTGTTAAGAAGTTTGAAACGAGAACTATTTGGAGGCAGAGTTGGGGGTGCCATGGTGGATTCAATTTCACAGTGTCGCCCATTCTGTCAACTCACACACTTGAGGCCTATCATGTGTGGACAGTTGATTTGTGTAGCTGATAACATCTCTGTATTCTGGCCCTGGTCATAGCCTGCCCTTTCACAGTAATTGCCTGCAAGATTTATGGAGGTGTGTGTACATGTGTGCATGCGTGTGTGTAGATATGTGTGTATGTGTGTGTGTTTCTGGGTGTGTGAGAGAGGGAAATATTCGAGCAGTGCATGAGAAACTGATCACATTTGTGTGCTTGCTCAAAGCCTCCGGCATCTGCCTCGGCCCCTGGAGTGGAGCTGGAACTCAGAGTTTGTTACGGCCTTTAGTTTGGCTATCAGTGCCATCAAGCACTAAGGAATAATTGTGTATTGGTTAAATCAGTGTTGTGCCTTTGCCATATACCCACAGAATATTCAGATTAAAAAGATCATTAATTGACATTGCAGAGCATATTATTAAAAACGTGATGTGACATACGTGGTGACACATTCCTTCATGCAATGCATTATGGACTGTTTAGTGGGTTGAGCAGAGAACATCTATTATCCACCTATTTTCCCACACCAGACACTACATAGTCCACAATGCATTGGTCCCCATGAAACACGTTAAATCCCATAATAATTTGGAGGGCAAATGTAATTATTTTTACAATTGCAGAGCTACTGAATCAACGTAGGTCGAGAGTGATGCAACTCGAGGACCCTCTGCATTACAGTAATAATATACATATAAATATACAATAATATATAATATAATATATAATATATAAATAATATAATAAATATAAATAATAATAGGCTGTTAAATGTTAGCAATATCTATCCATAAAAATGTATAAAAACTCTGCATCTGAAAATGCCTGGTAAATACTCATGGTCGAGTGTATGTCCTAAAAAAAAGAAAGGGTCCAAAAATATTTTCTTTCAGGGCACAAAAAATGCAATGATCATGGTGCTCTGGGTGGGTGGTGTCAAGAAGACAAAACAAATAAATAGTTTGTATTAGACCATTTATGACATACATAACACTTGTATTTTGTATTTTCTTTCCTTGTTGGATAAAAGGATGCAGTTAGGAGGGCAAAATAAAAAATAAGGTAAGGGTAAGCCTGTCTTAAATCATTTGACCCTTATTTGCAGAGGACGTTGAGCTTCAGCTTCATTTCACTAGCAGCTCCAGTGTGAAGATAATACGAACTTTTGGCTTCAGTAGCTCAACAAAGGGTTTGTTGTGGGAATGTGTTTGTGTGTGTGTGTGTGTTAGTGTATTAGTTTGATAGGGCTTGGGTTGAGAGGGGGTGTACTTATTTATTTTATTAGATGGATTGAGGGAATCAAGTTCCAGCCCTCTGCTCTGCAGAGCTTTGTCCCACAGCCAAACCAGTAATCCTCAAATGGGTCTCATTGAAACCTGCTAGAGAAGAAGAAAACTTCTCCCTTCTCTTCTAACTTCTATCCCACTCCACCCCCAGATAACCCCTTCCCCCACTTACTGGCTCCTTTGCCATTCTTCCATTATATACTTATTTGAATCTTGCGTGTGTTGTTTTATTGTCTTCATTCGTCTCCTAGCTGTGTGATGCTGGCCTGTTTGCTGTATCCATACAGATGTGCGTTGGCTCAGAGTGGAGGGTTTATCCCAGGTGGCATCGTGCCACCCCATGCCTTCTCTGCAGAGAGCCCTTAACCCTTCAAGCAAGTCACTGAAAGCAGCGTTTTTGTTTTTTGTTTTTTTTACTTCACAATGTTCACAATGATTGGCCTCTTCTAATTTAAGGGTTCTTCAATTTAAGACTTGCATAAATATACGTAATAAGGAGGTTCTTTAAACTTTAAAAAGATTATTTAAACATAGTCATTTCATTTCTAACAATTATTCTCTAAAGAACCATGCATTGTTTATGAAACCATATGTGGCTCTTCTTTAACTTTTTCTGGAAAGAAACTTAAGACACCTCTGAAAACTGGAACTAGATTAGTTCAGCTTATTTAACTGCAAAAAAATACACTGCATTCTATAGCAAAGCAAATCACTTCTACTGGCAGCAGTGATAATTTAATTATATTGAAAAATTATTAATGTTTTTAAAGCATAAAAGTTACATAGCAATCTCTCATTTGATGGGCATTCAAATATGTAATCTCTAAGCCTCGACAGCTATAGATTTCTGTTGGGGAAGTAACCAAGGAATCTTCTAGGAATAGAATGTTTAGCACCATGTAGTTTTACCAGCACCCTGAGACGCACCCAGAAAATTCACACACAAAGGTGTGTATGTAATTGAGAGGCATCTATCTGAACATTTGTAATTATTTTACTGTAATCCCACAGACTAATTCCTCAACTATGACACCAAGCAGCTGAAGAGAACTGCTGAGGTGGGCGCTGCCCTGTCAAGGTTGGCAGCTTGGCTACATGCCCAAAAAGCCCTGTGTATGTAGTGTTGCCAGAAAATGTGGGTGTTTCTCCTAACATGGCAACCTCAGCTTGCAAATGGGAAAGACAGTGGGAGGGGGCTGGAAAAACTTCTGAAAATGAAGAAATGAAGAGAAAGAAGGTCAAACAAGTTATTTCAATATTAAGTCTAGCTCTACCTTTCTTTTTCTCTGTGTCTCTCTATTTCTTGTGTGTGTGGGTGTGTGTGTGAATGTGTGTGTGTGTGTTTGTGTGTGTGTGTGTGTGTGTGTGTGTGTGTGTGTGTGTGTGTTTTTGTGTGTGTGTGCGTGTGTGTGTGTGTGTGTGTGTGTGTGTGTGTGTGTGTGTGTGTGTGTGTTTTAGCAGAAAACCAGACAGTTCACTATTGCACTGCAAATTTTTTCAGTATCTCTTTCTGCCACTTTCTATTGCTTGGTCCCATCAGCACATGCTTTCAGAAGACCTGTTCACAGGGATGAAACACAGAGAGACCATTAGCGTTCTGTGTTTAGCTATTTAAACATGCTCTGAGAGGCTTCTCTTGTGAACATCGACACTAGTTTGATGTTTGCTTTCTGTCTTTCGCTCTGATTTGTAGAGCTCTGGGGACATTAAGCCTCTCTGATAATTAAACACTGTCAGATCTGGAACCAGAATAGAGAATGATGAGTCCTAGTGAAGTCCTGAAGTAGCTGTTTAATGCAGAAGCTTTCACAAGGGCCTTCGTTATGAGAAGATAAATTCTTTTTTGTTCTTTTGCAGCGAGCATGCATTGACTTTGCTATCAATGCCAAGCCCCTTACCCGCTACATGCCCCAGGACAAGCAGTCCTACCAGTACAAGATGTGGAAGTTTGTGGTGTCGACGCCCTTTGAATACTCCATCCTGACCATGATTGCTGTCAACACTGTGGTACTTATGATGAAGGTACAAAAATACACACCCCTGCCATGTTTCACTATAGGCTGATTCAAATGTTTTTGTTTTTTTGCAAGAAACCTATTCCAGCTAAATGTAAAAAAATAATAATAAGAAGAAGAATAAATATTTATTTTGCATGTACTGTATGTGAAAAATAATATTGTTAAAATAGGTGAAGAGTATTTTTGGCTATTTTCATTTAAAATCTGTTTAAGCCTGTGTCTTAACAGCACACTCAATTCAGATTTAATTCTGTTGTACTTTTTACAACTGTCATTGTCACAAAGCAGCTTTACAAAGTCTGGGTCTAAGCCCCTCTAGCTGGAGGAAGAGACCATGGAAGGAATCATGAAACGGAAGGGGAACCATTCACCTATGCTTGACACAGGGCAGCAATAATAAACAAGAAAGGCAGTATATAGACGTGGCATCAGCTAAATTTTTGCCTGAAAAGGTACAAATAATTACTGAGAGCGGTTCTTAGTGTACAGGGTCATGATGACTGTCAATCAAGTAGGTCAACTTTAGTGCTGCATTGGTAATACTTCAATTTTTAGTTCAAGGGGGGTAAAGAAGGAGACAATCAATACATACAGAACTGATATTCATGGTGCTGATTAGTACTTAAAATTATAATGCATCACAGCGGAACAGAGAAGTGGGAATTGTTTTTTACAGCACAGGCTCTCTACTGTCTACTTTTTCCTCTTTATTTATGTATATGGCCTTCTGAGTACAAGCAGAAAGTCTGGCAAGTCTAGCTACAAGGAACACAAAACATAAGGGCATCCTGGGACATAACACAAACCTAAGTGAAAGCGTCAGAGTGAGGGGGTGACAGCATCCAAACATCCCAGTTTACAATCCCAGCTTTACCCTATGCCTGAGAACCCTCCAGATCTACCCCTGAACTTAATAAAAATATACCACAGAACACCTGACTAAACAGATTTAAACAATAAGACTTAGTCTGAGTCCCAAACATTAATTGGATGAATGCTTCATAACTTTGGGGCTTAATGAGAGTCCAGTGCATTTATATTGTAAACTTATTGTTATGAAACGATTCTATATGTGCGACAGTTTGTCATAAGTTTATGTGAAAAATATTTTTACCAGTGTTCTGTAAACGTGTCCAATCTCCAGGTTCTATAAAATAACACATTTGTGTATGGATAAGTCCATTCAGGCCAGTTTATCTTACTTTGGATCGAAACTCACTCACCATATGCTTATTCATATAGCCTGTGTCCTTTTCTCCAAGCTTTGGCTTGGTGCCTAGCTTTTTCATTCATTATTGACAATGCATCTTAAAATGAATTGGACTCATGCCTGCACCATCTCCATTACAGTCTTTATCCACTCCTACTGTATGCCTATTAAGAAAATGTAGAAGATAATGGATCATGTCCAAATATTGATTTTCCAAAGCATGATAGTTGAACTACCACATTGTTATATTTACTAAGAGATTCATTTCCTTTTTCCATTTTTATTTTTGGCATGTTTTGGCTAATGTAGACCCAGGACATTGTCAGCAACTCTTTACTGGACTTTTCTGGCACTGCCGAAATGTACAGATGTTATAGATATATACTCAATGACACATGAACAGGCTTATGAAATTAATACATATGAACACAGGTTATACTTTCATTCTTATGTCAAGAGTGATAAAGAAGGAGACAATCAATACAAACAGAACTGATATTTATGGTGCTAGTTAGTATTTAAAATGATAATGCATATTCACACAGAAGAGAGAAGTTGAAATTGTTTTACAGCACAGGCTCTCTACTGTCCACCTTTTCCTTTTTACTGCTGACTAGCATTTCAATGCATATTGTCACAATATATCATAAGCAGGTTTTGGGAAAAATTATTAAAAGTTTTGTTGAAAGTTTCACCATCAGAATGACCCCAAGGGGGGCTGCAGAATGAGGCCACTGGTATAGTGAAAATGACCATGTGATTTTACTATGACTAAGGCAATTATTTATTAAAACTAACACCATGCTTATAGTTGCTTATTTTTTTATAGAAAGTATAATATCGTAAAATATTCAAAAGCTTCATAAATAATTTAAGTCTGAATACAATGTAGAATTCTTTCTCTGAGCAATTTAGTTAATTTTATTTATTTAGTTTTATTTATTTTATTTAGTTCAGAAAGCAATTGCTTCCCAGCAACATAACTGTTAATGGTTACTCTATGAAAAATACAGAGGTTATTAGTCATTTAAATTATGTGGTCTGTTAATATGGAAACCAGTTACTGTGTGCAATAAACTGAGCAAATTCAAGATTCAAGATTAAAGATTTAAAGATGTGTACAATGCACAGATACATGTACAATGAAATTCTTACTTGATGCCTTATTGCAGACTATATACAATATACACAAACAGGAAAGGACTATGAGGGGAGGGGGGGATATATCCAATAAAATAAGGAAAATAATAATAATAAAAAGCAGTGCAAAATGAGAAGAATAAATGCAAACTACTATCAGATACTTAACAAAAACACAAACACTGTAGGTGGGTTGTGTAAAGGTGCCGGTAAAGTGACATAAAGTGGCATTAACATAAATGTAATATTTCTTGTACAGTAAAGTGCAGACAGATGCTGAGAGATATGAAAACTGTTGAACCAGAGAGTAGAACAGATTAACCGGATTGAACAAGATTAAACTTGGTTCAACAGTTTCAGTGCCTTCGGATAGAAACTGTTTTGGAACCTTGTGGTTCGAGTTCTGATGGTCTGGAGTCGTTTCTCAGAGGGCAGGAGAGCGAAGAGTCCTTCATAATCCTGTTTGATTTTCTGAGGCAGCGTGTGGTGTAAATGTCCTGGACTGATGGAAGCTCTATGCCGATTATTCGTTGAGCTGTTTTTACAACCATCTACAGAGCTTTCCTGGAATCCAGTGAACAGCTGCTGTACCAGGATGTGATGCAACCGGTCAAGATGGACTCTACAACGCACCTGTAGAAGCTGCACAGCACTGTCTGGGACATCCGAGCTTTTCTAAGATGTCTAAGAAAGTCCATCTGAGGTCATCAGTGAGAGTGACCCCCAGGAATGTGAAGCTGCTGACCCGCTCCACTGCATCACCACTGATGAAGATGGGTGAATGGTCTACAGCCTGTCTGCGGAAGTCAATGACCAGCTCCTTTATTTTGCTGACATTGAGAGAGAGGTTGTTGTCCTGACACTAGTCTGCCAGAGACTGGACCTCCTCTCTGTAGCCGTTTCATCATTGTTGGTGATCAGGCCTACGATAGTGGTGTCATCAGTAAACTTTATGATGGTTGTGGTGCTGTGTCTGGCTACGCAGTCATGTGTAAACAGGGAGTAGAGCATGGGACTCAGGACACTCCATTGAGGGGTACCGGTGTTGAGGATCAGGGTGGAGGAGGTGTTTTTGCCCATGTGCACCTGCTGAGGTCAGTCAGTGAGGAAATCCAGTATCCAGTTGCACAGGGGAGCACCAAAACCCAGTCCCAGTAGTTTCTGGATTGACTTGGATGGAATCACTGTGTTGAATGCAGAGCTGTAATCCACAAACAACAGCCAAGCGTAACAGTTTTAATTATCCAAGTGTGACAGTGTAGAGTGGCGTGCAAAGGATATGGCATCCTCAATTGAACTGTTGCGGTGGTAGGCATACTGCAGGGGGTCTAAACTGTCCGGTATAATGTTCCTGATGTGACCCATGACCAGCCTCTCAAAGCACTTGATTGCAAATATACCATTTTAAGAAAATAAAGATACATTTGTCTTTGATGACATCAAAATATTTTTAAAAATCATATTTTAATCAACCATATTTATCGTTCTGTAGCATCCACTCTTCTTTTAACAACATTCTGTAAATGTCTGGCAGCTGAGAAGACCAGTTGCTGGACTTTTTGGTTTGGAGCATTGTCCCATTTTTGTCTGATAAAGGATTTTAGTTGCTCAACAGTCCTGGGTCTTCTTTGTTGTGTTATTTGTTTAATGGTGCACCAAATGCGTTCAATAGGTGAATGATGTGGACTTCAGGCAGGACAGTTTGACACCCACACTCTTCAAATACATATTTGTGAGCCCATGCAGTGATTTCTATGACAAAATCTCACCTGTTCTTTTTTGCAGTGCTTCTTGAAGGCACAAAGATCATGGACATCTGATAGTGATTTTCGGCCTTGTCTCTTGCACACAGAAAATTCTCCAGATTGTCTTTTGATAAAATTTTTATATCATATACTGTAGGTTACAAAATATATAAAGTTATTTTTACGATGGGAAACATGAATCTGAAATTATTCCAATAGATGCCGTTTTTTGCTGATTGATGAACTACCCATCTTTATTTCTGAGATACTCTTCCTCTCTAAAATGTTCTTTTTATACCCAGTCACATTACTGACCATTGCCAATTTACCTCATTACTTGCAAAATGTCCTTCCAGCTGTTGCTTTGTAGTAACACTTCATTTTTCAGCTTTTTGTTTAAACTTTTTGAGACATATTGCTGCCTTGTTTGAACATCTGATATGTTTTCTATGTTCTGTTGTGAATTAAATATAAATGTATGAGATTTGCAAGACATTGTATTCTGTTTTAAATTACACTTTACACAGCACCCCATTTTTTATTCATTTTTTGAAACCACTCAAAAAACAAGCATTACTTACTGATGTGCCCTTCCAGGATTGACACATCTAATACACAAACATGCCTCACCCTTTTCCTCAAAGATATTTTAGTGACAGTTAAAAGGGTTTTTTTCCTGTTTGTTGCTATGAGGCTGCATTCTTTTATTTACATGCATTTGCCTTATAGGATATAGGATAAGTAGGATATACTAAAATAATAAACCTGTAGTATGCAAGATCAGCTTAAATAATTGTAATTGGCTAAAATAATTTTAATTACACAATTATGGAACTGTTTAGAACATTTTTGCACTGTACATGACTGATCTATCGAGTATATTTGGGAGGCTGATGGCACTTTCTTGTCGCTTACAGTTCCAAGATGCCCCTAAGCCATATGAGGAAATGCTGAAGTGGCTGAACATCATCTTCACTGCCCTCTTCACTCTGGAATGCATCCTGAAGATCATTGCCTTTGGTTTGCTGGTGAGGAAAATCTTAGCTCACATGGCAGCTGCTCACACACGATCAATAGACATATTACATTACAATACTGGTGTAATGGTATTAGAGGATCTGACTTTAAACCTATTTATCCAACTGATAGTTACCATCCTGTTTCCAAAAACTAAATTAAATGCTATAAATATAAACAAAAACAAAATGTGATAATTCTAAATCTAATGTAAATCTTATATTTAAATATAACTAGAACAAAGACAGCATATCAAATGTTGAAACTGAAAAACATTATTGCTTTTTGTAAAATAATTTTTATTTTAAATTACTGTGCCAGCAACACATTTCCCAAAGTATGTTTATAATATATGACTTTAGCTATTTAGCGGAGTCTCCCAAGTTGGAAAGGGTTGCAAAGTGATTTCAAAGACTAGAAGTTCACCAGTCTACAGTCTACAGATCTACAAATGGAGATACTTTGGGTCTGTGGCTACTCTAACATGAAGCTGACACCCAGTAAAAATGACCCCAAGAGCACAATACATTCTCATCAGTGAGGTAAAGAAACAACCCTGAGTGACAACCAAATATCTGAAGGCATCACTGGATGTGCAGGTCTGATCCACAGCTACAGAAAGTGTCTAGTTCAGGTTATTGCTCCCCAGGGGTGTTCAACCAGTTAATTTCATGGGTTCACTTTTCTCACTAGCAGTATGAGTTGTTTATGGTCATTCTCAATAAAAAAGTGTTATTATTTTAGTCAACTTAGATCACTTAGTTAAAGATAAGATCATATTTTATGACAAATGTTTATGACAAAACAAAATGCACCTTTTGGAGTGGGTAGGTCAGAGCCCAGACCTCCAGTTTTAATCAACTTTTATTGCTTTTTGTTGTTGACATAAGTTCATAATTAGCATATGTTTAATCAAATGAATCAGTTTTAACATTTGGCATGTATTAATTATCACTTTTTTTTTTTTACTTATTTTGCTTTTTTGAAAACGAGGATGCAATTTTATTTTTTTAGTTTAGTATAATGACTTTGAACGGTGTATTATATCATACAATTGTAACCGTCATTATGACACACTGAATTATGTATGCTGTTACAATACAAAACATAGGTTAAAATATCAACAAAGAAAAAAACAACAACTACAATCTGTTGTCATTCAAGACTCTGCACATATATGGAAGTGGTGATTTTCTATATCTCTCAGTTCTACTTCTTCTAATAGACAGTTATGTGGAATTTCTTATTGTTTGAACCTTAAACATTTCTCTAAAAGGAACAACTTCCTGGTAAAGCCAAGACACAACTGAGTGTGCTTCTCTGTCAATGTCCACAGTCCAATGGTAGAAAGAGCCTCACTTTTTTATTATTCAGTTTTATCACTGGTTATTTCATATTAGTTACATATTTGATATTTGACTGACTTTATTTGTAGTATGATAGACAGTAGGAGAGAATGTGAGAGGAAGATGAAGTTTTTGATCAATAAGTCACAATGTCCTCAGTGGCATCTGCTCCAACCTGCAGCAGCAGGCCTATCTCAGGCTCCATTTCCATTTAGAAGCCTCATTTATTAAATAGCTCACCTGTTCGGAGATGCCAGAGGACAGACTCTCTGCTGTTGTTCCAAGCCCTGTGCAGCCACTGCTCAACAAATCACTGTGGTGTTCAGGAACCATCACTGAAACCCCTGACAGATTGGCCTGTCATGCAAGACCCATTCAACTCAACAGAGTATGAGAGTTTGTGTGTATACTGGAGTGTGTATGTGATCTAACCAGTGTCATGACAACTGAGGGATCTCTCAATTTCATGTAGATTTTTTTCCTGTAAAAAAAAGAAAACTTTTAGCGAACACTTTTTAATAAGTGTATCCCCATAACTTCTAACATATTCACAAAAGCATTCAACAATAGCAGATTTGTCAATGTACAGTATGACGTTCTGTGAGAAAAAAAAAATTGTGAATTCCATCCCTGTTTTTGTTCATTTTTATTGATAACTAGCAGGGTACCCGGCGTTTCTGGGAAAGGATAGTACCCAGCAAAGAGGGAAATGTGGAACTTGGAATTTATGGTAACATAGCAGGATTTGTAGGTAAAGGAACAAAGCAGGTACGGTGACGCTCATTCAAATAAACTGAAAACTTAGTGTAAAAAGACACAATAGAAAACTTTATTTCCGGAACGCGAAACTGATGGGGGACGACTTACAGCACTTCTTTATAGACGACGTTGACAGTTTTTCCTGTGGGATGTATATGTATGTGAGCACTTGCAGGGTTCGGTAATGAGAAAACGATGCAAAGGACGCGCCGGACGCAACCGGAAGTAGCACTACGGCTTCAGGAGCATGAGATGCACCTATGTACCAACTTTGGTCGCAATCCGTGCAGCCGTATGGAAACGCATAGCGAACAGACAGACAGACATCCTCTTTTATTTATATAAATATAGTAATCCAGGCTGTGTCCTAAACCATATCAACAAGCCAGATGCCTTATTTAAAGGCCTGTATGTGGTATAAGCTATCCGAGAGAAATATTGGACACATATTTTTACAGAAATTGTCTTTCATTGTCAGATACATTGGCCTCTTATCTCATTTTCACATGTAAAGAACACTTTACATTAATATGTAGAAATTCCTCTTGTCCATCTGCATCATGATTGCCCTTCTAATGCTCTTCTATCTTTAAATCTCTTAGAACTACCTGAAGGAGGCCTGGAATATTTTTGACTTTGTGACTGTATTAGGCAGCATCACTGACATCTTGGTGACTGAAATCAAGGTGAGAAGGTGAACTGGTTCTAAAAGAGGATCATTTCTATAGAAGTGGAGTTGTGAATGGCTTCATGTACTAGCTCTCAGTGTTGTGTCTCTACCTGTATATTTGTGTGTCTGCTACTTTCTCTTTCTCACTCTGTGGTTGATCCTGTAGCTTGGATGAAAGAGAAACTTAAAAGTAAACGCTTTCAAAGACAATCAGGTTCCCAACACACATCACAGCAAAGTTACAGGACAAAGTGGAAGCTCGCATCCAACTTCAATCAGCCGAATAATTTAATTCTGAATTAGGGAAATTGGGAACAATTGATTATGATTCACTTATATTGATTTAGTTTCAGCATTATGATTCACTTCTTAATCATAAGAACTGACCTGCCCATGGTCCACCCACTGATGTGCTCTTTTATAGCAAGTGTTCCGCTGTTTTATAGCGCACTGACTTTCAGCCTAATGAGATTTAGGACTATTTACATATCATATTTGTCCATTTTATAATTGCTTTTGTCCGTTTTATCATTGCTTCTGTCTGTTTTATCATTTCTTTGTCTGTTTCATCATTGCTTCTGTCTATTTTATCATTGCTTTTGTCCGTTTTATCATTGCTTCTGTCTGTTTTATCATTTCTTTGTCTGTTTTATCATTGCTTCTGTCTGTTTTATCACTTCTTGTCTGTTTTATCATTTCTTCTGTCTGTTTTATAATTTCTTTGTCTGTTTTATCATTGCTTCTGTCTGTTTTATCATTGCTTCTGTCTGTTTTGTCATTGCTTCTGTCTGTTTTATCATTGCTTCTGTCTGTCTTTGTAATGTGCTGGCTAGGGACCAGCACGGGAATTTAGATAGAACTCCAAATGCAGAGGGGGCCAGTAAAATAAATAAACAAATAAAAAGGA
>JBBIGC010181827.1:0-14555 GCA_037576955.1 Lepidarchus adonis
CACCTAACCCCCAACTGCTCACCATGTACGTCGCTCTGGATAAGAGCGTCTGCCAAATGCTGTAAATGTAAATGAATTTACCCATCTCAAGTAGAAGCATCTAATTTGACCCCTGGAGACCTTTGCAGCTCTATACTGGTAGTAACTTTATATCGTAGTTGAGCATAAACTATTAAATTGCTCAGATTTGGAGCTTAGTGATATCATGCCATAACACAAAAACTACACTGCAGAATTTAAGCTCCACACAACGTCTGCAATATCCGAGATGAATGTATGCCCGACATTAGCAACAGGTTGAAATTGACAACGTTTACAGATCTGATTTATAGAAGGGTAAACCTAATAATTTTTGCATTTCAGTGTTGCTAATTTTATACTGAAGAATTTACATGTAGACAGGTGATTGACATCGATGTACTACAGCAGCATTTAAGTGCGAGAATTTCCGTTACCCATCATATGCACAGAGGTGCATCATGGCAGTAGCTTGACGGAGCAGTGCAGAAACATTTTCCAGCATCAAAGAAAGGGTTTTCTTCCTCTTCTCTCTTATATATATCTTCAAATTCATTCATTGTATTCACCAGAATATGTCAACCATATTGTGAGGTTATACTTAGTAAAGCTAATCATATGCTGCATTTAGACAATCAACTTTACAATCACTTTTATTTTACAATACACAGAGAGTCTCTGTATTTTGGTGCATGGAGGACTAGCATGACAGCTAGGCTAACTGCTGACCAATACTAGTTCTGGCAAACAACTTTCCAGTTTCCAGTTGTACATGTTCTGCATTTTGTATTGACCGGTCACTGATCTATCTTTGCTTTGCATTGATTTTTAAACCATTCATTGCTTCAGTAAACTGAATATTTAAATTCAACATATTTTGGGATGTCGTCTTTTTGTTCACTGAAATATACTTAGCAAATGTGTTTTCATGTTTTTATTTAGGCTGCCCCATTTAATCAAATCTCACCCAACACCAGGTTTGCAAAATCAATGTGTAAGCAGCAGCCAATCTTTGGGGAAATACAGTAACTGAAAAAAAAGATAATGCATTATGTCGACAATGTAAACCCAGGTAAACAGTAATATTGGCCTCACACTTTGACCTAAAATCTCTCATTTTCAGCATCAGTTTGGACTGTATCCAGGCACTGTTTTGTGTGATTATGAATGTATATGTGTTAATTCTGTTGTCTGCTTGTGTTGGCTGTGATTCCTGGAAAAGTCCTAATTAAGCTACTCAGCACTCGCTCTCAGTTTCTCTTACTCGTTTCTCTTGTCATTTCACACAACACAATGAGATGTTTTCTCTGCGATGATTAGCAGAGAACAAGGTTGCAGAAGAATGCTAGTTCAAAACATAATTTTCAGTACTTTGCCGAGTGAAATTTATTCTATGCCAGGGGTGTCAAACTCAAATACACCGTGGGCCAAAATTTAAATGTTGGACAAATTTGTGGGCCAACATTAATACATTGATATTGATGAAACAATCTTTACGCAGATATAACAATGAACCTATTTATATAAGCCAAAACAAGTTTGCTTAAATATTGAATATGGAACAAGCAAAGCTTAATACTATGCAATATATAAGTTAATATTGTAAACATTGCAAAATTAATTTTTGTATAAAAAATACATATAAATGGTATTCATTTCTTAAATAAAATGTATATTAAAATTGCATGCCTCTTTTTTATTTGCAGCTTTCTGATTTATATATGAACAATAACATTCCACAGGCTAACAATACATTTTAAATAAAATAGCAAGCATAAATCAATAAATTAATAATAATATCCTTCAATGAGCATGCCCCCATTCAAGCCCATGTCTTGGAGTAGCAAGAAAACGTGCAGAAGAAAATGTTAATTACATCTGTTTGCTACACACTGATCTTCTCTGTGTCCGAGTCAGATACCTGGCATCTCTTCTTGGATGTTAGTTTTTAACTGTTTCAGATATTCTGCCTCCCACCTGTTCAGAAAGCTCCTGTATTTTGCTTTTCTTTCCACCACTTTTGGGGAGTAGCATGGTGCCAGTATTAGCATAAGTTCGCTATGACAACAATCAACAGAGGAGAGGGTGTTTATGGGTCGTGTCCTGACTGACAATCAGAGTATTCTCGGGTTTGTAGTTATTGTGCCGTACCACATGCCGCAGTAGTATTATAAACTTGCGCTGTAAAATACCAGCCGGCCAACTCTAGCAGTCATGCGATATTGTCTCGCTGGTCAAATAAAATTACACTGCGGGCCAAAGTTTCACACCATTGTTCTATGCCCTGATGCCTACAGCTCAAGCCTGAAATATTTTTTACCAAACCTGACAGACCCCCAACTGCTCGGATTTGGATGGATTTGGACATAATTTTCAAGCAGGTGCGGGGCATTGGAATTTTGCCATGTTTAACAGACTTTGCCCTGCATTTCCCTCTATTTACTTCATTCTTTATCTCTATAGTCTTTACCAACATGTACAAGGCCCAGACAGGAAAAAAAACACAGCAAATCATTTCAGGAAATTGTTGATGAAAGGACTTCTATCATACTCTAGTATGTACACTAGGGCTGCAACAACAAATTGATTAAATCAATAAAATCAATTTTATTATGATAAAATCAATAAAATACAATGTTTGGGAGCATTTCACACTAAATAAACAGAAAAAGCATGTTAACTGCAAAATATGATGAGGAGGAAGGGAGAGTAAGGGAACAGCAGGAAAGTCACTACAGAATTCTACGTTTGTTCCGTTTTGAAGTGAGGAACGCAATGTTGGTGCTGGTGTTTACTCGTTATCCAGCTTGACAAGCATGACACGTTAGTGTTGGCTTGCTAATAACTGCTTTCAGTAGTAAAGCAGGGGAGTATAGTTACTTTGCACTTTGCATTGCAAGACTAAAGACACGTTTTCATTCACTCGCCTTTTTTAGACCATTCATTTTTCAATCTTACTTTTTTTTTCTTTCTTACTTAGTAATTTAGTAAAGCTCAAGGAGCAACATGTTTGTGCACTTTCTGAAGATTTTAGTTCTGTTTTTTTAAAAGGGTTAGAAATGAATGCTTTTCTTTTTAGATTTTTATTAGATTCATTGATTAATCTGAAAAATAATCAATCGATTTATCGATTATTAAAATAATCGTTAGTTGCAGCACTAATGTACACAGAGCTTCTGAAGTTAAACATCTATCTATAGGCTTTTACTAGTGCACAGCATGAGAACATCTGCGTTGGACCAAAATTTCAGACCCTGTCCTCATGCTTATCTTTGCTAGAACACTGTAATTTAGTAAGTATGTGAGTTTAGTAGACTTTAATAGAAAATGGTCCATTAATGGCATTCTTTCTGGATGCTATTTACGCACCTATACACACATACACAGCAGTGGGGTGGGGGGTCTACATTTGGCTTCCTGTTCGGTTCACCATGGGCAGTCTCTACCCAGTCGTGTGTGTAATGACACTGTTGCTTGCACAGGCTAGAACACAGACAGGGAAGATAGAAAACCAGGAAAAAGGTCCAGGGGGTTGGATGTGCACTAAAACCACCCATCTGAATTAGCATTAATATATTATTATATATGAATGTTATATATAGAAGAAAGAAACCTGACTGTACTGGTTCTACATTAAGATATGAAGAACAAACCTGACAGTATTGGTTCTGTATTGATACAGAGAAGAAACCTCACTGTGTTGTTTCTACGGTGAGATATAGAGAAGAAACCTCACTGTGTTGTTTATACAGTGAGAAATGAAGACATATGACTGTTTTGGTTCTACAGTGAGATATGAAAGAGAAACCTGAATGTGTTGTTTCTACAGTTAGATATGGAGAATAAATGCATTTTTTAGAAAAATGTCGAGAAGAAACCAGACCATCTTGTTTGTAAAGCAATACGTAGAAAAGAAGTCTGAATGGGCAGAACTGTGAGACATGGAGAGGTACCCTGGCTGTCCAGACTTTATAGTAAGAGTGAAGCTGGGTCTGAGGTCTATTATGGGCAGAAAGAGAGGAGGCTGCAGATGAAACACCACTGAGCGCAACACCTGCTCGAACTACACCCTATCTCTCGTTCTCTCTTGCTCTCTCTCTCACCCTTTCTTTACACTACTAGTGCAAAAGTTATAAAACAAATCATGTACACTTATATAGTTTCCCTTTAAGTCAAATTTAAATGAGAAATGTCGCCATTAATAAAGCGTTAAAATTAAATTTCAGCATAATTACAAACACAAACAAGGTTTTATACTTTTTTCACAACCAGAAGATGTCTAGTCCCACAGAGCCCACTTGCTAATTTTTCCTGCTTCCTTTCCACCTAATATGTATATTAATGCTGTGGCTGTTTTAAAGTATACTGTATATATTGAGTCTTTTTTAGACATTTGTTTGTACGTTTATGGAAATGAATTTATTCCTTCTGATCTAAAACGATTAAACGGGCTTCCCTCGCACAAATATCACCTTAAAAGCAACCATTTATTTAATATTTTGCAGGCCCCTCGATATTTAGATAATTGTTTGGGGTAACAAAGTGTTAAACAGAGTTACAACGGGGGAGAATAAATATTTGACACTTCAGCATTTTTATCATTAAGGGTATTTCTAAGTGGTTATTGACACAAAATTTGCATCTGATGTTGCCATCAAGCCAAATATTTAATTCATACAAAGAAATCAGAACATTTAAGTATATAAGTTGAGTCATAATAAAGTGAAATGACACAGAGAATAAGTATTGAACACACTTTATTTGATACTTTGTAGAAGTTCATTGGGCTTCTTTTATTAACTTTGATCTTCAGTTCTCTCCATACATTTTCTAGGTCAAGTGATTGACTGGGCCATTCAAGCAACTTGATTTTATTTCTTTGAAACAGATTGTTTCCTTGGCCTTGTGCTTGGGCTCATTGTCTTGCTGAAATGTCCACCCTCTTTTAATTTCTTATTCATACTTTTCAGCTTTCTGGTAGATGCCAGCAAATTTTTATTTTTGACGCCTTAGATGATGATACTTTGCTGTACTTTTGCTTTTTCTCCATGCGCATGCTACATCTCACAAAAGCTATATGGCTGTTTTTTGGTATCTCATGCCCTAGGGACCCATCGATTGAATCTCAACCTCACAGAACTGATCTACCTATCTGTTAAAAACTCCTGGACATTGGACCTATCGCCATTGACTCGATCGCGATCAGTCATGCGTGGTTAAAACTGATTGTTGATGACTAGCTTCACTTCTCCAGTTAAACAATCTTCTGTTGTATGTTATTGTTCTGAGATTTCTATGATTTATTTGAGATCCTTGCAGAGTCCCAAATGATATTTGACTATTTGGGAAATTGTTGCAGATGAGTGCATCTCCCCTCGCCCCAAAAACATAGATTGCCAGTAAAAATGCATTGTCATCGGCTCCACCAGACATCCCTTCAGATGTTAAGAGCAGCTTCTCCAAACTTACACTGAACAGCAGATACTCCGAGAAGAGTGGAAATGTTGTGGCACTTACTCTTAGTAACTCTTACTAACTCTTTCAGGTGGAAATGTTGTGGCACTTACATGCAGTGTTGTAGCACTTACACTGTTTTCTATGACTAAGAAGATTGTATTGAACTCCCTGTAACTCGCACCTCAGTGTTGTCATGTCTGAATTTATGCTTGATTGTTTCCTGAACCTGGAAGTCGCTTTGGACAAAAGCGTCAGCCAAAGGAATAAATGTAAATGTAAATGTAAGAGAGGAGCCAGCATTTATAAACTTCCAAAACCCATAGTAGTGATTTTTGTGAGTTGGTCAGGTAATGACTCAGTCATGCCAATGAGACCCTGGGTTTTTCTGAGAAGACTTCTATATGACAGCAAGTTTGAATACGATGACTCTTTCACCTGCTTCTGTAACTTCTGAGAAATTCTAACTAAAAGATTCTTATGTTTTTAATATCAAATGCTCCAGCAGTAATATTTTTATTGTGTCCCATATGTAGCTAAATGTACAGTCAAACCCTGTTAGCTTGTTCCCCCATTACCTCACCATCCTCACCTCTTGCCATGAAAGGCTGCAGAACAGATTTCCTTCCATGTTATTTACCTCATTACGGCGCCAACCTCGCCTCTCGCCCTCACCACAATGTGCAACGTGTCCGGTGTATGCATTTCTCCATCTATAGATTGCCAAAGTTGGGTCCATGTTGGCGTGCAGACTAGGACATGGTTAGTCATGCTAACTCTATAGGTCGGCTTCTGCTGCTAATGCTAAAGCTATTGCTGCTACTGCTACTGCTGTTGCCGCTGCCGTTTTCTCATTAGTAACTCATGCTTTATTAACTCATGCTTGTAATTATGCTGCGGAGGCTTTATTAACAGCCAGCAACATGCTAGCATCATGCAGCAACATACAACATGAATAAGTGCACATATACCGAACGCTAGTGTCTCTCGTGGGAGTCCAGTGTTACAATAAGGCATTTATTAAGTGTTCAACTACATTATACTACCGTATATGACAGACAAATGCTGTAAAAAAAACAGAGCTAGTGCCATAACCACGACCCTCCGTTACGATAGGTCGTCACCCTCACCTCTCGCCACTTTTAGGGCCCGGAACAATAGGGACGAGCAAACAGAGTTTGACTGTATTACACCCAAAAGCTTTATTGTTTTCCACATATCAGCCATAACATTACCTACAAAACAACAAAGAACAAACGAATTCTACATTTGTGGCAAAATATAAAGATTAAAGTGTTTAAGATTGAAAACGCTTAGAATGATTTTGATTATCAACCAAAAATGCAAGTAATATCTAGAGCCTAAGAAGTGCTGATTATGACTTTACAGTAAATCAGTGGACTTTTGTATTCACTATCACTATCCAAATACACAGAGCAGCCATAACATTAACCTAACCTGCCTAATTTTGAGTAGGTCTCCTCTCATGTTGCTGCATTCCTAGAACCCTCAACAAGATCTCACCCCCGACAGGTGCCACTAAATATATCTACAGTAATATATCATAATTTGGCAACCTGTGGCTTTAGAGCTTTATGTGGCTCTTCATTCTCCTTGTTGTGGCTCTGTTTCGCATTGAAAAAAAAGGTTATTTATTAATTACACATTTATTTATATATTATTTTATTATTTATTTATTATTTTTTTTAATAATTTGTCAATTAAAATATGCATCACATCCACATCACCCTTTGCCTGCAGACGGCTGCTTGAGTTTGTTAGTCCCTCAGTAAACTAACCATGAATACATCCCAAAAAAGAAAAATCTCTAAAGAAAATACTGTTTTATTCTGTATGGACAGATTCATTTGCCTTCACTGCCAACAACGCTGACTTATCTGTGTGCTTGATATGTGGTAAGAAATAAGTAAACAACAAAAATGTAACATTTGAAAGATATTTTCAGTGCAGTGGTCTTAATCTTATGGCAGATTAGTGTATATACCATCTGCAAGGGACCCCCCGGAATTAAGTTTTGACCCATCTTTTGATCTAGTTCTTATTTCATTTGGCTCTAGATATGGCGGTGGGGCTTTTTGCCTGTTTCTTTATACTTGGAAGCCTGGTGATTGGTGAACATGGATGCTTTGAACAGGACTAGCCTGTTTTTAACAGACACAGCAGTAGCCATCAATTCGACATCAAGATTAATAATGCACCCGTCAGCCATAGAGGACCCCACTGAGCCGGCCACGGCATGGGGTGGCATTAAGGAGGCTGTACTGAGAGACAGAGTGCTGTTTGCGCTTTCCTATACAACAGCTGGGCTCTTTCACACGTCTCCACCACTGATGCTGTGCTCTATAGGAGTGCCCTAAAAAACTCCACATTTTACTGGTCTGGAGTTGTGGAGAAGCACAGCCACAAAGAGATTAGCACAGTGATATGAAGTGTGGAGCTACTACAGGGAAAAGACAAAACATACTATATAAAACAGTAACTCTTAATGTATCAAGGGTTCAACTAACTGGTTCTTGAAAATTTTCTAGAATTTGACTGCTGGGACTACTGTCAGAGTTTATGGTTTAACTATATTTAATAAGGGGAAATGGTCACCTAAAGCAGGATGGTCACCTTGCTCAAGGGTTTCCTCAGTGGTGTCTGGTAATCACTAGGCCACAGCTGCCCAAAAGAGCACGGTTTGCTGATAGAGACCATTCAAAAAAAAATTTAAGGTAAGTGATAAATTTTTTTTTAACCATAGGATGTGGAAATTGATTAGAACTTTCTTTTAAAAACAGGCCAACGTTTGGGCACAGATCTAATCTACAAGTGGAACTGGATCCAGTAGGGGGAAGTGTAATGACTAAATACCATTTCATCTTGTTTAGTTAAAGCTTGGGCTCTGGGTCCAGCAGGGGGCAGTATAATGACCAAGCACAATTTCACCCAGTTACAGCTCTGGGTTCCACTAGCTGACAAGCACCTGTTGATCTAAAATAATTTCCAGGCTAATAATCAAATATGAGAGAGAGATATTTGGTGCCCATGAGCACAAAAAGGAGGAGGTGAAGATTGGAGTAATGTGCTCTTTCTGGCAGCAGAATTATGAATAAGAGTAAATTTTAAGTTTAGCAAGGACATTGAATTGAATACAAAATCAGCTGACCATCAGAATAATATGTCAACCACGTTTTGGCACTCTTCCCTCGCTGCATTGGAGGTTCTTTGAACGTCTTGAGTTGCGTGCTTAACTGTGCAGATAAATGCTCATTCACATTTTTATTCTGCTTTCATGTTCCGCTATCTCTAACTGTCCCATTCAGAACGCTTGTCAGACCCTCATATCTCAGTCACAGAGCAGCTACAGAGTGCACTGGCTGAAGCTACTTTTCGCAAAGCCAAGCTGTTACAAAGCAGCTGCTTTGTTCATTTCATTTCTTAAACATCAAAAGTTCACAGTAGTGGTGAATGGAACCAGGCGTCTAAAACCTCCCTCACATTGGAGGTGAATGAAATGGGGATGAAGTCTGGAGAAGCTTCAAGCTCTAAAACTAAATCCATTCCGAGTGGACAGGTTATCTTACCATCCTCACCATTCCATAGAATCTCTCACTGGGAAAGGAGAGTCAGTACAATGGCTCTATTTGGGTTGGAAATTTCTGGTTCCATTCATCACCACTGAAAAGACATGCCAGGCTGAGTCAACATTGTGTAGAAACACTTATAAGAAACATGGAACAACACTGGAGGTGGAAAGTCAGTACAATGGGGATGTCTGGTTCCATTCATCCCCACTGATCATATATATCATCCCCTGTAGCATACGTTTGGCTTTAAATAATTAATACTTGTTCAATATCTTTAATCTAAGGTCCACTCATTTCTCATTGGTCAAGCAATGTCTTAGTGGTTAGACCGTTTCCCTTGTGATTAGAAAGTCATAGGTTCAAGTCCCAGCCCAGGAACCCTTTAGCAAGGTAATGTCCTGCTATACTGCTGCCCTGAGCACTGTTGATTGCTGCCCACTGCTCTATGTGTGCAGCGGTTAAAGGTCACATTCACTGTGATGCACTTTGTACGAAGGGGTATGTTCACTATGCCAAAACATTTGAGGTTGAGGTTTTCTCACAGAAGCAATCATTTGGATTTGCATTCGAAATGTTTAGTAGGGGGTCTTCAATCGACTAACAGAAGTTGGCTTCCTGGAAAACGTCTCCTTCTGCTGAAGTCTAGGCCAGATTTGGTTCTGGAGGGCCAGTGTCTAGTACAGATTGGTGATCTTGCTCAATCACACCTGATTCAGCTCACCTGTTCATTGTCAAAGTCAAAGTAAACTTTATTGTCATCTCTCCTATATACAGTACAGTATACAGAGAGATGAGACGACGAGGCTCCAGCTAAGAAAATAGCACAATCAAACAAATATGACAATATGACACAGTTTGACACAGTAGCAGCACAGATCAAACAAACAGGACACAAGTTGTAGAGATATATACTGTATATAATAGTCTGAAGCTCCGAGATGTGCAGTATCTGTGCAGTGTAATAAATATAATGTTGTGCAATTGACTGGCATTGAGTGTGTGCCAGATCGCAAGCATGTTCAAAAGTCTGATGGCTTGTGGGAAGAAACTGTTTCGCATCCTGGTAGATCGGGCCCTGATGCTGCGGTAGCGTCTGCCGGATGGGAGGAGTGAAAAGAGTCCGTGTGAGGTGTCAAGCGTGATGCAGGAGACCTTCCTGATGCAGCGCTTGCAGAAGATCTCCTGTAGTGGAGAAAGAGGTGTTCAGATGATCTTGGCAGCTGCTTTAACAATCCGTTGTATCTGGTTTTGATCACCGACTCTGCAGTTTCCAAACCACATGGAGATGCAGCTGGTCAAAACACTCTCTATGGTTCCCCTGTAGAAAACGGTGAGGGTGGGTGGAGGAAGGTTGGCACGCTTCAGGCATCTCAGGAAGAGAAGACGGTGCTGGGCCTTTTTGGTGATGAAGGTGGTGTTGGTGGTCCAAGTGAGGTCGTCTGAGATGTGAACTCCCAGGAACTTTGTGTTGTTTACACTCTCTAACGTGGAGCCATACATGCTGAGTGTTTTTTATTTTAATTTTTTTAACTTGTCCTGTCCTGACAGTTTAGCAAACAGCATGGTAATTCTGGAGGAGGAGTAAAAGAGGAGTAAAAGTGTTATGGGGTGTATAATGTGTAGTTAAAAGAGCCCTAGTGTTATGTAGGGTGGAGTGATGTCCAGGGGAAGCGGTGAAGGAATGCAGGGTGTCCTCCCGCCAGCGCCGGGGCTAGATCCCTGACTAGCCCCAACTGGTACCCATCCCTGCGCCTGCACAGGAAGCTGGGAAGATAATACCGGAGGGTTCTGGGTACAATGTGGGGGTCCCTGTCACAGATGGACCCCACCCTCAGGCGGAGACCATGTGGAGACCATGTGGAGACTGTTCATTAAAAAGTATATAATATTTAATTTTTTATCATTATTATTGTTGGTCTCTCATTTTGACTTGGTCATTTTAAAGGTAGCTTGCAAGCCAAAAAAGTGTGGGCACCCCTTGCGTAGAGCATGTAAAGAGACATGAGTAGCATGTTTTAGCTGTGTAATCATTTCTGTGAAACCTTTGGATGTTACTTTTCAATCATGGAAGGGTCAAAACAATTATCGTTTTCACCGCTTACTGTAGATGTCATTGAGGGGGGTAAGCTCGCCTCCAATTATCCTCTCAGAACACCGCACCACTCTCTGCAGAGCTTTGCGGTTGTAGGCGGTGCAGTTGCCGTACCAGGAAGTGATGCATTCAGTGAGGATGCTCTCAATGGCACAGCAGTAGATGGTCCTGAGGATGTGGAGACTAATGCTGAATCTCTTCAGTCTCCGGAAAAAGAAGAGGCATTGCTGCGCCTTCACTGTTTTGTCTGTATGGACTGACTATGTCAGATCCTTTGCCAAAATGTTAAAGCCCATTAACAGTTTTATTTATTGTTTTCTGTTATTTATTCATGATTATTATCTACAAACTAAAAAATAAAAAAAAACTAGTAAAGCCATCAGGCAGCTCCAGACTGATCAGGAACCAGAAACATCAGTAACAACTCTCACAAGCGGAGCCCATCACACTGTAGTTAAACTGTTCAACAACATGGAATGAGGTTTTGCTTCACCTTCTGCCAGTTGCACCCAGAATGACAAATACCTGATCTACCACAGAGATGCTGGCACCCAACCTCCTTCAGTCTGGCCCAATGGTCCCTGCCTTCTGTTCCTAAGGCCATAACACCCTAACTTCTGCCAGCAAAGCAATCCCACCTCCAGAATGTAGAAATATTATGATTGGATTATTATTTACATATTAATGCAAAAGTTTTGGATTATGTGTTTTCTGGATTTTAAAATGTAGAAAATTGTGTTCTAAAAGCTGAAAAATTGTCCATTTAAATGTGTATTTAGTTTCACTTAAACCTTCATTTTTATTTTTTTATAGAAACCTTTTTGTTATCCCTACTTACAATGTAAAGTGAGTATCTTGTATCTAGTTAAAATAAAAATAGAAACCCAAACTGTTCACAAATATTTCATAAATATGTTTTACAAATATGTATTATTTTTTATATCTCCCTTATAAGTCCCTTATATATACATTATATATACATACATACATACATATCTCATAATAGAGATGTTTCCCTTGTTCTTAAAGCAATAAGTATATTAGACATTTTCACAAACTGGAACATCTATATATAGCACTTCTGCTACAGCAACATCATAATTTTAAAAAATGAAATAAGAATACTAATTTTAAAATGTATATAATATAAATATTTAATAATAATATCAAGTCACTACATTAAAGACAGTATGTATTCAGTCAGCAGCCTGAACTGAAATCTGTAGCTGATATTATTTTGATTTCATTGTAAAATGAAAAAATATGCTGCCCTGTGATGGGTTGACCTCCTGTCTAGGGTGAACCTTTCCTGGGCCCGGAGTAAGCAGGGATCGGCTCCAGCTTCCTTGCGGCCCAAAATGTATAAAGCAGTTTGGAAAATGAATGAGTGAATTATTATTATCCTATCAAAGGTACCATGCAATGAACTGTGCTCTGTATGACAGAGGACGTAAAACCTCCTTAATTTACTTTAAGGTGTGTATTAAAAATAAATCAATGTGATCAATATTGTCTAGAAGAAAACACTTGTAAATTCCATATGAAGGCCTGACTGACTGGAAAGATTCACATTTATCACAAGAAAAAAAAAATCGACCAGCTTTCAAGGAATTACCAAACCCACGCTCACCAGTTAAACATCTCCACAACAGGGTGAACAAATCCCCAATGCTAAATGATCTGTATTTCTACATGCTGGCTGTGAGTGGAAAATCAATACTGTAGCTTCTCTACATCTTAATAATCTGAAGGTATCTGCTGGTTTGAATCTGGAGTGAAAAAAAAGGTGCTGAAAATCAGGCTTATATATAAGCCCTAACATTAAGACCACTGCCAGGTGAAGTGACTTTCTATATTTTTTATTACAGTAGCACTTGTAAGGGGTGTGGGGCATACTAGGCAGCAAGGGAACAATCACTTCTTGAAGTGATGTGCTGGAAGCAGAAGTGTAAGTATCTGAGGTTTGTTGTGATAGAGCATCTCCAGAACGGCAGGTCTTGTGGAGTGTTCCAGCTCTGCAGTAGTTAGTACCTACAGTGATCCAAGGAAGGTCATGGGCATCCAAAGTGTACTGATGCATGTGGGGAGTGTGGTGGGATCTCATAAAGGATCTCCTGTTGAACAAAATGTTAATGCTGCTCTGATAGAAAGCTTTCTTTGTTACTAGTGATTGGTTAGCTGGTCCCAAGTGGTGTTTCTAGGGTCACAAAACATGTAAGACCCCCTGACACATTGTAGCTCTGTTTTTTTCCAGTCTCCAAAAGCAAAAGCTTCATTATCATAAACAAAACCTTTTGTTCCCGGCCTTACATTTACATTTATTCATGTGTCTGACACTTTTGTCCAAAGTGACTATTTGACCAAATTTCCATAACATTGGGAAAACAAACATAAAGTGGAAAAAGTCTCAGTTTATAAAGCTGGCGTTGGCTTTGTAGAAAACTGATAAAGGTGATGGCCTGTGGTAGTCAGACTAGTCTAAAGATGGATGAGTAGCATGGACAATTGGGTGGAGAGTACAGTTCCTATCGTCCTAGTGTAGTGGACAATACAGTGTGCAGTACAAGCTGGGTGGAGGCCCCCTGACAGAAGACCATGGGCTAATTTTCTTCATTCTGGTCATTTTTCATCACACTGTGAATATCCATCATTAGATGTGTACCTCTTGCCCATCTGCCCTGTCTCATGGTGCACTGCACCCTGTCATGGTTTTCTTCCATTGACTCCCAGTAAGCAGCTGCATCTGTCCCTGTTTATAATTGTGTTTGATTAATTGCCCTCATTAAGCATGGAGGAGCTGGGTGGGGTAATTCACAATTCATTGCAAAGTCCGTTTATCTGCATGACATTTAACTCACACCATCATGCGGCACTTTACTGCTGTTGGGTTGAGGCTCCTCTTTCCAGCCAATAAGACATCACTCTTGTGGTCTTAATTACTTCCATGGACCGCTTCAGTCGAGCAAGCATCACATCTTCATATCCCCCTTGTGCTCCACAGCGGAACTAAACTTTGTGAGATGATGTCGTAATTCCAATGATGGCTTTTGTAGGGAGATGCAGTGCACCACACAATCAAGGCCTAAAATGAGGATGTGTGATGTTTGTAGGGTGATGGAAGTAAATGCAGGCGTAAGAAACGAAACCGGATTTGATCCTATTTTACTTATAACACTTCTCACAATCTCAAACAGACACAATAACATAACTGACAAGGAGGGACTGGGACACAGGTATAAATCGTGACAGTAAGGCCTTTGTTTTTACCCTGGCCTGCTGCTGTAAATATCATTACTTAATTTAATTATTTACTTAATTAAGTTACTTACATTTACATTTACAGCATTTGGCAGACGCTCTTATCCAGAGCGACGTACATGGTGAGCGGTTGGGGGTTAGGT
>JBBIGC010181918.1:0-14545 GCA_037576955.1 Lepidarchus adonis
AATTGTGTTGGTTTTGTTCTTTGAACAAGGTGATGTTCATGCACTGCTCATTTTGTGCACCAGTAAAAAACATATTGTCTTGCATTTGAAAAAAATCACAATTTATGTTTCACTAAAGTGGGGTTTGGTGAATGCGCATATGAAACTGGTGGGGTTCGGTACCTCCAACAAGGTTAAGAACCACTGCTCTACAGTCATTCTGAATGTCTATTGTAGTCTTATTGTAGGCTTGTCCTCTTTTTACACCAGAATAAACTAAGTCAGGGGTTTAAGGACGGGTGAGCTCACAACATCAGGTGCCCTGCAGCTGAGGCTGAGTAAATATTTGGGAAAGACGATTTACATTTTCAGTGGGAAACAGTGTATATGGTTCTCAGTTGTGTGTGTGTGTGTATGTAATGAATTGGCATTCAAATATAAGATCTGTGAATGATTTACAGCTTTACAGACAATGTTAATATGTAAGCTATGTTAATACATTATGGTAGATATGGCAACTCTCAAGAAATTGAAGTATATCAGACACACCTCTCAGTCTCTTTGGCTCTGATTTGTTATCTCCTTGTATATCCAGAAAAAGATCCAAATCAGGTATTGAAGTCCATTCAGCCAGAGGATACAAGGTAGGGAAAGAGGAGGGGCATAAGCTATATATGAACTCATACTCAAATAACTACATAAAATAGCCCCCCCACCCCAAGGTTTTGTAGAATGAAATTTTTCATGTGTACTTCATCTGTTTTTAGTGACAAAATTATCAAGGGTTATTGTCAGGGTTACTTTGTGTCAGACACTTTGCAATTACAATGGCCAGAATATCACATCTCTGTCAGTGGATTATTGCTTAAAAATATTGGTATGGGACAAATTTCTTGATTTTCTTGAGTTTGATATTTTTTATTGTGATCCATGTTAAATTTTAGTGTTTAATTTTTATTTAATCTGTAAATTTATAACAAATATATTTTTTAGAGAAAATTCAGGTAGATTTAGTCCCAAAAGTTCATGCATCTGCATCAGTTTTGTAACAAGCAGAAGTGCAAAAAATAATAAGATAAAGTATTTGCATTTGTCCAAATATTAGTTTAGCTTTTTCCAACACTGGTGCAGGCAATATTCTTTTGTAAAAATGCACTTCAGAGTATTTTTTTGGCGTGAATCTTGAAACGGGCCCTGTGCTAAACACTGTCTATAGTTAGAAGACACACATCACAGTGAATGTTCGGTCTTGAAATGTGTAGAGAAAGATGATCTCAGGAAACAGTCCCACATAGCACAGGAGTATTCCAGGTGGTTATTCCTTCAAGTGAAAGTTCCACAGAGATATAAAAAACATTTGTTGTGCAAATAGTCCCAAAATGTATGCAAGATCTGACCAGACATCTCCCATCCTGTATGAGAACTAGCTGGAAAGTGTCTATGCTGGAGCTCCATCTGGTTGCTCTGTCATATCGCAAGAAAATCAAAGTTTAAATATGAAGGAGGTTCAAAAAGTTTCAGCACATTTTAACTTGATTTTATCTGAGACAAATTATGACATCACTTTTATACACCTTCCCTTGCAATCCCAGCATCGTCCCAACTGTTTTAATCAGCAAAAAATTATTTTGGTGTGTAGTCACTGATGCATAAATAGTATCCCCTTGAAGCTTCTCTGAAGGCGCCAAACAGGTGGAAACCTGTCACATGACATGCTCAGAAATTACCCATTACTATATTTCCCCAACAATAGGCCGCCCCACATTATAGACTGCATTCTGTAAGCCTCAGAAATTTTTATAAGGCTCATTAATGTTTTAAATATTTACGATAATTCGTCCCATATTATTAGCTGATTTATTTATTATTTACTGATCTGAGACATTTGCAGCTCTATACCAGTGACATTATACTGTAGTTGATCATAAACAATTACATTTATTAAATTTAAAACTTACTGATATTATGCAGCAACGCAACAACTACGCTGCAGAATTTAAGCTCCAGGCCGTTGCTTTCGTGAAGAAATGTCTGCAAAATCTGAGACGAACGCGTGTCTGACATCAGCGACGGCAAAGCAGCACAAGTCACAATTGACAACATTTCTGGACCTGATTTTGAAGGATTTTAAGAAAGTTAAGCCTAAATTTAGCATAGTTTTGCTAATTTTATGCAGACAAATTTACATGTAGATGAATAATTGACATGCCCTGTGCTGCAGTAGCCCCACCCTCCAAGCATTCAAACGAAAATTAAAAACTCATCTTTTCCGAGCAAACAATACACTATTGTTCCTTAGCCACAGCCTATTGTTGGGGAAATATGATACTTCTCCTCCTACGTTCACCATTTTCTGCAGAAATGTAAAAGTGCAGAACTTCAATACATGAATAAAAGCCAAATGAATAGCAGAATCAGAGCAATACACTCAGTTATCAAGGTAAAGCTGTAAAGCTGAGCAATGCGGGAAGTATTCAAGCAGTGCTACCCAATCACTGTGAGGGTGTGGGCACTTACCCTGGGGAAAATGCTGAGGCACGGTGCTGAAAAAGTAATGCTACTATGCATTAACTTTGAGCCAAATTCTTCCTCCTGGCTCAACAGTTTAGCAAACCTGATTGATTCCCATGATCGATCCAATTTGTTAAAGCAATCAATGGTAATGAAGTAAAGACCCTAAAACCTGTGGGACCATATTTCAGCTATTACAGTGCTCTGACAAATCTGCATCTTTGTCATTGTAGTGGTGAAGAGAGTTCCAGTTTCATATCTCAAACCTACAGCTGTTACTGAGTAACACTGATGATCCAAACAAACACTTTAACTTCTGTGTATACACCAGGGGTGGGAACACCAGTCCTAGAGGGCCGTGTCCAACAGAGTTTGATAGTTCCCCTGCTCAAACACACCTGGTTCAACTGTGCCAGGTGTAGTGAGTGTGTCTGGTCAGGGATTAAAAAAATAGACTACAAGTGGAGGACTTTCAAAACAACCCAGGTCTGGCACTCCAAGCAAGTTCACACTCAGAGGAACTTGATATGCTAAAAGAAGTCTCCAAAAACCCTAAAATGTGATCAAGGGACCTACAACAGGCTCGTGCTACTGTTGGTGTGAATGTGCCTCTACAATCAGAAAGAAACTGCACAACTTTAACTTAAATGGGAGGTGTACAAAGAGGAAACCATTGCTCACCAGGAGAAACATAAAGACTGAAGTTTGACAGAGAGAATTTAGACAAAGACCAAGACTTCTGGAATAATGTTCTTTGGACAGATGAGCACAAAGTTGAATTATTTGCACACTAGAACAAAGGAACATGACTGGCGTAATACAGCATTCCAGGAAAATGACCTCATACCAAATGTGAAGCATGGTGGTGGAAGTGTCATGATTTGGGGATGCTTTGCTGCAGCCGGACCTGGTCAGCTCACTATCATGGAATCCACCATGAATTCTACCATGTATCAGAAGGGAGCTTGAGGAACATGTGAGACCATATGTAAGAAAATTAAAGCTGAAGCGGGACTGGGCCCTGCAACACCCAAAATCCACCAGTAAATCCACCAAGGACTGAAGACTGAACACTAAGAAATGGAGAATCCTGGAGTGGAGAGTCAAAGCCCTGATATTAATCCCACTGAGATTATGTTGGGTGACTTGAAACAGGCTACCAGAGATGGTAGATGCTACAGGAAGCGTATCACTGAGGTTATTTCAGCCAAAGGGGGCAACACTAGCTATTAGGGGGTAGGGTGTCCTAATTTTTCCTCAGTTAAAATACACATGTTTGTTGATATCTTTTGCTTAATAAATAATTCAAAGCAAATGTTTGTTGTTTACCTGCAGTTAAATCACTTTATGTTCCAGAGATAAATAAAAACAAGATTAGACATTCATATTTGAACATTTCTTAATAAAGAACTGAATATTTAATGGGGTGTCCTAATTTTTTCACATAACCATACATACTGATATAGTATCCTAAATGGCAAATATCCAGTACATTAAGAGAACCCTGAATATTGGTGAGAAATAAGTGTGTTGCATAAGGAAGAAAAAGCACTGAGCTTTCAACAGCTACTTGTGAAGTGCACAGAATATTGTGGGCTCTCTGCTGAAGAGAGCTTTTTAAAAAACCTTGAATAACAGCCCCTTAATTAGAGTAATACTAATGTCACATCAATGGCTACTAATGATACTTAGTTTTATATCCAGGCCTGGTAATATCACATCATTATATCTGACTGACATTACCAGTGGCTACAGCAGTGTAGATGCATGGCTCGCTTTAGTTCAGCACAGGCTTCAAGTACAGCATTTTGACAGAAAATGTAGGTGGGTCAAGTGTCCTGTCACAGCTACAGGAACAAAACTTAAATATAAAGTCTAATGGAAGAAAATCAAGGAGCTAAGAAGACGAAAGTGACATATAATTAAGAAAATAATCACAAGACAAACTGAAAGCTCTCATATTCTGGTTAGTACCATCTCCTCACAGCAAGAAGGTCCTGGGTTTTGCCACAGCTGTCTCTCTGTGTGGAGTGTACAAGCTCTTTTCCTCCAGGTTCTCTGGTTTCCTCTCACTGTGTGAAGCCTTGTGGTTTAGGTTGACTAGCTATTTTAAATTGCCCATAAGTGTGAGGGTGTGTTTCTGTGTTCTCCTGTGGTGGGCTGGCCTCCCATCGAGGGTAAACCCTGCTTTGGGCCCATAGTCAACTGGGTTTGGCTCCAGCTTCCCCATGTCCAAACGGTTTGGACAAAAACGAAAGAAACATCACTCCCCATGAAGGAGAGGATGGTTTGACAGGGGCAAAGGCCTGAAGAGTCAGCAGAATTTTACAGAGGGCTGAGTTGCAAGCATCTGGAGGCAGACCTTGAGGTGATCAATCTCAGCAGGCATAATAGATTTGAGCTAAAAATAGACTTTTCCACGACAGATAGGGAGGTATCATCTGCTGAAGCTAGGCCCTGTCTGACGCCGTTTAACATTCTGCAGTGCTTTAACCAATTTTCCATTGTTTATCAAAAATAAAAAATAAAATCTCTTCTAGTCCATGTGCAACAGCAGTTTTCTGCAATGTATTAAATTAATTTAGCAAAAAATATACAATTATGCATGCGATTGAATAACTTCCTAATTCACAGATATACTTTATCTGTATGTCTTTTTCACATAATGTGCAATATAATTTGAGGCACTACTGCCTGTTACTCAGTTCAACTAAGTGCTTATTTTATTGTATTTATTTGTTATTTTTACTTTTATGGTAGATTATTTTATCCTGTTCCATTATTATTTTTATGCAATTTTTCTTCTATTATCTTGTTTTTATGTTGTGACTCTGTGTATGTCTGTCTCTACGTGCAGTTGTGGCATAAGCAATTTCCCCAGGGATCAATAAAGTTTTTCTGATTTCTGATTCTGATATAAACTTTTACGGCCTTTGGCGGACATTCTTATCCAAAGTGACGTACAGGGGCAGTAAGGGTTAGGTGCCTTGGTCAAGGGCACTTCAGCCTACTGTCTGGTACCAGGAATCAAACCCACAGCCCTTTAGCCACAAACTAACTTCTGTAAACATTAGGCTATGACTTCCCCTAAACCCATCAGCCATAACATTAAAGCCTAGCATAGGTCCTTCTCGTTCCAACAAAACAACTCAGACCTAAGATTCCACAAGACCTCTGAAGGTATGCTGTGGTATCTGGCACTAAGACGTTAGCAGCAGACCTGTAAATTGTAAGGAAGGCCCATCATGGTTCAGACTTGTTTGTCCAGCACATTTCCACAGATACTCATCGGATAACAGCTGGGGAATCTGGAGGCCAAGTCGAATGTTCCTCAATGTTTTTTTGTGTAACGGTAGTGCACATTGTCCTACCATTGTAGAATATCGTTGGCAGTATTAGAGGGTGCGTACTTGGTCTTCAGCAATGTTTAAGTAGGTGGAACATGCCAGAGTAGCATCCACATGAATACCATGACTTCCCAGTAGAACATTGTCCATAGATTGCACACCCTCTGTTCCCCTGCTAAGTGGTGCCCACACGCCTGTATGCCCACATGTGATCCAGATGTAGAAGAAAAGGTTAATCTTCATATCATGCCACCTTCTTGCATTGGTCCAATCCAGTCCTCATGCTCATGTCCTACCAGTGAACAGTGTTCGCTTTGGCCAGTATTGACTGTTCAACTTTCTATCATTGCCAGTATTAACTTTTTCATCTGTTAGTGCTACAGTAGCTCTTACGTGGGATTAGTCTGGACTAGCGTTCAGTCCCCGTGTGCATCAGTGAGCCTTGGGAGCCCACGACCCTGTCACTGATTCACCAGTTGTCCATTACTTTTTGTATGTACTAACTACTGAACACCTGACACACCAGGAGGAGATGCTCAAGCCATCCGATCCTTATGCTCTTGTTTGCAGCACATCAACTTCAAGAACTGGCTGTTCACATTACTAATCATTAACTAATATATAGTATAGTGCATTGTTGGCCTAGTGGTTAGGACTTTGCTCCCTGGGTGTGGTTGATGGAAAGGAATATTATTATTATTATTATTTTTTTATTTTTTTTATTTTTTTTATTTATTTATTTATTTTTTATTGTTATTTTCATGTACAACTGATCGTCACAAAGCAGCTTTTCAGAGTCCGGGTCCGAGCCCCTAACGAGCCAAAGGCGACAGAAGAATCACTCCCGAAACTGTAGGAAGAAATCTTGGGAGGAACCAAGGCTCAGAATTGGAGCCCATCCTCCAGATAGTAATAACAGACAAAAGAATATAAATACATAAATTAGTAATAAAAATTTCAGTTTATAGAGGCATCAGCAGTTCCTTGAGTACAGGTGAGTAACTCAGTGAGTTACATTCAGTTTGGTGGAGAATGGTTATGCCCATATGGGCTCTCAATCAGTGAACGTGATAAAGACCTCCATATCTGCAAGATGGTTGAAGCAGACTAATCCGGTTTGGTCTTAACAAGCTAAAATGGAGCAGCTTTGTGACAAGTGGTGGCCTCCTTCTAAAGACACACTACTTAGAGATAGCACGCACCAATGCTAAACTGCCCTCTCTGTAATTGTAAGGGGCTGACGTGCTGTTAGAAGTATCTCCTCCTTCGGTGGAGCAGTGACAGCAGTGTGTGATTTATAATGCCACAGAAAAGCAGCCGAGACAAATAGGGCGGTGTGGGAGCGCTGGCTGGAAAGTTTAACTGTTCCTTGGTGCTAATTAAAAGCAGCAGGGAGTGACCAAAGAAAAACAGAGCGACATTAGAAACTCCAGAGACTAAAGTGTGGTCTATGTGCTTCAAACACCGTGCAGTATCTCAAAATAAAGCCAGTATCACAAACAAGACAGAGGTAGAGCATTGTAGCAATTACATTATGGATGATATGGAAGTATGGAGTTTAATGGAGGATTCTCAAAGCGTACCTCACTCAATATAGACCATATATGGAAACCAACTGCAGAAACCAAGATTAAATTAATCAGAGAGGTCACAAAAAATAGGTGCAGCTTAGTTTAGCACCTACTAAAGATATGATGAATTATAGCTAAAGAGAAATTAATTTATAGTACATAAACACATGCAAACATCATGGGAAAGCATGAAATATACGAAAAATTTGGAGTGCATTGGACGTAGATGCCCACTCTCAGGCAACTTTGAATAGAGCTGGACATATCGCATTGGTTAAAATGTAATTTTTTTATTCATCACAGTTGTCATGAAAATACTTTACATGAGTCTATCAGCTAGGAGTGTAAATTTGATTTGATTATTTTTGACAAATTTTTGCTACCTTCACATTCGCATCAATTCAGTTCAATGCTGCAATCTGCAGTCAAAACGAAATTTCACACAAACTCCTACATTTCCATGTGCTCAATCAGATTATAATCTGGGCATTTTATTATTAAAGGTCACAAAGTGCTCACAGTAAGATGAAGGAAATGTTATTATGGAATGAACACACATCGATTTTCATGTGTCAGATCAATACATTGTAATATTTTGGTCAATGCATCACTACAGATCGATTAATTGTTACACTCCTACCATCCAGTTCTGTTTCTTACTGTAATTGACCAATATGAACATTTCAAATATGTAGTAAACATGCAAATTTCCAAAAATTAGATTAGTAATGACAAAAAACAATTAAAAATCATATTAAAATATCAGAATATCCTTTTTTCTGAGACATGCAAGGTCTTTTATTCATGCGCACTGTTGAAAGAGGCCAGTCACTCTCTGTTAACTCAGATAAATGGAAACCCTACATTGTCACCCATGCGCAAACATGTCCGAATCTATTCACCCAGCTCTCGTCACTCTGAGAGCAGACATCTGCGCCCAGCGCACTACCTGAACCCAAACTGAACCCCATGCCCTGTCTGGGTCCTGATGTGAAAGTGCATTAGAACAATAGGCAGAGAGGTTAGTGGGCCAGGCCGGCTGGAGAGGAGAAGGTAATTCTGGCTCAGCTCTTAATCATACAGTAGGTGCTGATATAGTTGCCTGGAAAGCCTGCAGCTGACAAAGGCATGCATGGCATCCAGACACAGGGGGGACATTGTTCTGGTGAAAAAGGAGAGCATTAAAACGTTAAAGAGATATTTCTTTCTTTTTCTTTCTTCAACTAATGCCTTTGTGGGGGTGTAGATTTATGCCATATATTTGAAACAGGCATAAACTTAAATGTATTTCTATCATTTAGAATGAAACAAGCTGTGCCTTTAATATTGAAGCGTGTGAAAATGCTCAGTCGTATGATTGGCTGCCCATAATTGTTTCTATCGTGTATAATCAAAGAACGGGCTGAAAGAATATAATTTCAACTTAAATGGGCGGGGCTAAACTGCTGCTGGGTGGAAAGGCAGACATATGTTAATTACCTGGTGCATCCAAAGATGCAATGAGCAAAAAGAAGAAAAAAAAGATAGAAAAAGAAAGAAAGACAGAAAAAAACAAAAAAAGAAAGAAAAGGACAGAAGAAAATAAAGTAAAAAGACAAAAGAAAAAGATGGAAAAAAAGAAAGAAAAACCAAAAGAAAAAAGAAAGAAAGAAATAAAAAAAAAGTCATGAAAGCCCAAGTTTCCATGCTTTTACTACCCTGGAGCAAACTGCATCAGTTCCATCTGTCAGAAGGAGCAAGAGAGCAGGTAGGCTTCAGTATTGGCTGCTACTCAGCAGGTTCCTGCTGCAGAAAACAATCCCTGAATGCAGCTGATCAAAGCTCCAGGGTGGTGTGATGTAAAACTCCTCTCAGGCCCATTGCTCAAAGTCAAAAGGAAGAAATGTTCAAGGTGGAATTAATTACGTCTAGGATCTGCTACCCAGTCCATCCAAGCAGGCCAGTACTTAATGATCCCCTGATTATTATTTTTTGCCTTGTACATCTGCGGTTTATAAAAAGGGACAAGTCTGAGGGTGTAGCTGTAAAAACTCTGGTTATAACCACAAACTGCAAAAAATTATGCGTAGTACAACAATAAGCCTTCGTCTTCCCTTTTACTCAACACACAAACTAATCTAGAACATAAGACAATACAGATAAGACGCCGATGCCAGTGGGGGGATCATAATTGCTTTAATTTCAGCCAATTAGTAAAAGATCCAAGCTGATTTAATCATCTGAGAAACTTTCTAATAAGCAGGAGTTAAAGATAGACTTCTGATTCTTCCTGAAGAATGATTGGCCTTCAAATTTCATTACCACTCAGTCTCACACCCACACACTCGTAGATATATATAAACTGGAGGAATTGATTTTTTGGTATTGTCTGCTGGTGGTGAGGGTGGGCTTTGAGACTAAATGTGTAGTGTGTAATTACTGGACATGTGTGTGGGGAGTGCTGCATTAATGAAAGACTGAGCAAGTGTAGACGCCCCAGGACTGACATTAATAACAGGCCGTTTCCCAGTATCACCCATCGCACGCGTGCTAATCCAGACAAAACCATACAGCGTTATCTGTGCCAGATACATCTCACACTTCCAGTTTCCTTAGCAATGATTCTTTATTAAGGCACCACATATGGGAGTATGCTTTTTCTTAGAAAATCTATCCAGCACTACTAGCCATAATAACAATAATAATAATATTTTTGTTAAACCAGATATTGCAAGTGAGAATTAAATGAGTTATATCTATGATCCTTATTACGAAGGCCTAACGAAGAGATCCACCTCTGCTTCTGTAAACTATTACTAGTCATTTCATAAGCCTTCATAAGTAAATACAGTCTGTATGTACATGTTCCTGTTGTACAACCCAGCAGTTTCAGTATCAATCTATGGTTAATCTGTTTCAGAGATCAGTTTGGATTCTGAGATACACAAACGCAGTTTGTATCATTGCTCATCTTGGGGAAAAAATGCCAGTTTTAAACTTGAGATAATTTCTTTTGTTACAACATTATTGCCATAAATTAACCTAAATTATGCTATATGCACTGGATCAACAATTTCAGCAGGTTTAACTGTGATTGGAATTGAATGACTTAAGCACATTTAACTGTGATCGGAATTGAATGGCTAAGGCACATAACTGTGATCAGAAATGCATGACTTATGCACATAGCTGTGATCAGAATTGCATGACTTATGCACATAGCTGTGATCAGATTTGCATGGCTCACACACATAGCTGTGATCAGAATTGCATGACTTATGCACATAGCTGTGATCAGAATTGCATGGCTCACATGTAACTGATCAGAATAATGTGGCTCAAGCACAGAACTGTAAATCAGATTTAGCAATGCCAGGGGTAATCAAAAATAGATTGAAATAATAGCAATGGGTCTGATTATTAAATTAATCATATGGAAATCTATCTGGTCTGTGTGTGCATGCATCTTGCACAATGTCCCAGGACTGATTAACCTGTGAAAGAGGAGACGGAACAGAGTGAATAAGCACCAGTAACCCTGGCTGTTCCGCGTCTGTCCTGAGTGACACGTGTAATCAGAACGTCACTTTATAGCTGCTGTAAGTTCTGCCATTTAATCTGTGATCTGTGATCGAGCAGTTGGACTCCAGAGCTGCTGAGACAAGGTGTATCACTGTCATTATGTGTTATACTGCGCAGGGAGACAGGTGGATGTGGGTGTTTCCTTATGTAGTTGTGCAGAGAACAAACGTCTCAGAGGAAATGTTTGTTGTTATTTGATGAAGACGACGTATATTCCTGGAAACGAAGTATAAAATTATTCCTATTTGTTTTCTCTTTAGCATCGTTAGGTCTGGGCATCCAAGACTCTACAGCCCCTGGGGTTTTATGAATAGTTTTCAGGTTCTTATCAATAAAATAAAGATTAAAAAATCTATCTGTTCCTCATCATTTCGCTTGGTGAAGCTGAATCAACTCCCACACTGAATCTAAAGGCTGTAGCACATCATCTCACACGGGCCTTTCAATGTGCAGTGCAGTCAACACGAAGTCACACACGCTGTACAATAAGGAATAAAATAAAGTTACAATAAAAGATGAGAAATAAACAATTCTGAAAGATAAAAGTGCACAGTAAAAAGGTAAAGCCCACACCACATAAATGTTTATGCAATCACACATACATTTCAGAAATACATGTATTATAGTCAATCTTTAACAGGGGCTTCAGATGGATAGAAGGAAGTAAAAAAGGAAGGGAGGAAGGAAGGATGGATGATGGATGGATGGATGGATGGATGGATGGATGGATGGATGGATGGATGGATGGATGGATGGATGGAATGAAAAGGCAATGGAAGGAAGGAAGGAAAACTGCTGGATGAATGGACAGAGAAAAGATGGGTGGAAGGAAGGAAGAATAGATGGAAAAAATGGAAGGATGGAGGGAATGAAGGAAGGATGGAGGGAAGGATGGATGGAAGGATGGATGGATAGAAGGAAGGGTGGATGGAAGGATGGATGGAAGAAAGGATGGAGGGAAAGAAGGATGGATGGAAGAATGGAAGGGTGGAAGGAAGGAAAGAATGAAGGAAGCATAGATGGAATGATTAAAGGATGGAGGAAAGAATGGATGGAAGGATGGAAAGAAGGAAAGAAGGATGAATAAAGGGAAGGAAGGCTGGAGGGAAGGATAGATGAAAGGAGGAAAGGATGGACAGAAGAATGGATGAAGGGAGGGAGTATGGAGGGAAGGAAGGATGGAAGGATGGAGGGAAGGTAGCTGAAGCTCTAGGACCAGGGTTGGAAGTTACACCTGCATGTGCTTCTTGCTACGTTTCTCCAAAACCAAACATTTGATGGGAAACTGCTCAGATTCCAGTTTCTAACCATTTTACTATAAACCGACACATTTATTTTATTTTATTTTAAAAAGAATGAGATTTGAAGCCGAAACGTAAATTCATGAACATTCTGTCCGATCTTTCCTCTTTAGCCCAACGAGAAAACCAATCAAAATCATTTTATATTTCGTTACTGGAGCTACAGCTCGTCCCCGCAAACTTTCCCTCTGAAACACCCGTCTCCATGCACAATATAACACACTGACAGTGATACACCTTGTCTCACTGATTACACAGCAGCCATGAAGTAGCGTTCTGATTACACAGTGGTGCTTGAAAGTTTGTGAACCCTTTTGATATTATATGAATGGGGCCTAAAATTAGATTAAACATATTACATTACAGAAATTATGAAAATATACATATGAAAATATAATCTGACACCGCAATCAATTCTGTAAATATCGCACCATTGGAATCGTCCAGCACATGAGGGCGATCAGCACCTCCAGAGTGGAGAGAAGCTGAAGAAATAAGACATCGGATCATTTTATTTGTGATTACAACGTGTTATTATTGACTTGCCTGGTAAAATTATATCAATAAAACACGATCAAATGAATACAACGAACTGCCTTCAGCAAAGGAAGGATCTTATCATTATGCTTATACAATTATTAATTATTAATGCTTTTGATGTCATTTGTACTGGAAGATTGTCCGGGGACATAATAATAATTCTCACTGGGTTTGGTCTTTTGCTGGTTTCCTCGTTTCAAAGCGCACACCAATGACATTAAACAGACCAAACTGGACAATCTCTGTAAAAAGTTGATTTGTATGTTTTGTGGTTTGTTTGTTTATAGGAAATTGTCTTACCTTCCCCACGATCAGGTTGCCTTCAGGTCTCCGGACCCTGTTTGGTTCTCCAACTCTTGTCCTGTCCACGCCTGGAGACGCAGCTGGAGGTTCTGGAGCTTCAGGGAAACCGAACGCCTCTGGATGCAGATGTGGAGTATTTCGTCTGTGAATTGTCCGATCTAACACTACGCTGCGCTTTTCCTGCCTCCACCCACCCGGCTTCCCCCTGCTCTCCTGGCTTTAGCGCTGGTGAAGGCACCACAGCCCTGCGCGTGGAGGTAACCTGTGATAGAGCAGAGAGGAGGAATGGGCGGAGCTGCTGACTGCACTGTCCAATGGCGCCCCCTCCCGGTCACTTGCGTGCAGCGTCAGCAGAAGTGATGCCAGCCATAACATTAACACCCCTGCCAGGTGCAGTGCACAGCACAGGCTGCTTATTTTACTACAGTGCAGAGGTGGACAGTAACCAAGTACATTTACTTGAGTAAAGTTTACTTTGAGTATCTGAACCTTACTTGAGTATTTTGTTTTTTTAAACTTTTAACTTTCACTTCACTACATTTAAAGGATAAACCGCACTTTTTACTTCACTACATTTCTGTCAAGATTCTCGTTACTCGTTATTTCCAGAGTAACTTCAGTGAACGAGTTGATCGCAGAGACCTGCCTTTTATAATAAACTGTACCGCAAATGTGAGACCTAGAGCCACTGAGTACACTACAGTACAGGAAGTGTGGGGTAGATCACATATTTTAAAAAAGGGTGTTAGCCAATCATCCATCCCCACTGTGGCATTTGGCAGTATAGTGTGTGGCAGATTGTGGCAGATTGACATATAGTATAACCAATCAGAGACCCTAGTCTGTGACACCGTGCAAGCTCTGTTAATTGCATGAGCTACTGCGAAACTCCAGCTAACAAATCACCTAGTTTTCGATTTTCAGTTTATTTCACCTAATTAAAGGGTCTAAAAATGAGTGAGGGAACTTGACCAAGTATGAAACCAAAATCAGACTGTTCATTAAAAAGTACAACACCGACTACCCACCAAAAAATTAAGAAAGAGAAGGAGAATGGCAGTTATTTAGGATATTATGGAAATTATTTTGGAAATAAATTAAATTATGCACTCTACAATATACAGTACACACAATATGCACAACACATAATAGGCAGTTCAGTATAATATGCAGTAAAACATTAATAGAAGGTGATGGGAATTGTTCAGATCCTTATGATATATTTTCATCCTGGAGATGAAAATATATCTGTGCAGCCATAGCCCAATGGCTAGAGAAGTGGGTTTGTGACCGAAGGGTTGCAGGTTCGATTCTCGGAACCTTGGATGGGAACTCGGGTTCAGGAGTTTGGGGGGATTTTTGGAAGATGGCAGCCTTGGTACTGGTCAACTGGGTGCCTCCCTCATGTTATGTTGATGAGAAATCATTGGTG
>JBBIGC010181948.1:0-14544 GCA_037576955.1 Lepidarchus adonis
AAACTGCCCAAAGCACAAAATATTGTGTGTGTGTGTGTGTGTGTGTGTGTGTGTGTGTGTGTGTGTGTGAGAAAGAAAAGAGGGACACCACACACAACACTCTGACCATGTCAGTGTGAATGCACTTCACTGTCTTTATTATTCTTTGCTGCCACCTTGTGGAGATACAAGCACATGACAGACATGGGAAGTGCAATTCTTAAAGGGAATCATCAAAAACAAATCCCCCCCCAACTCCGCACCTCCCAAACACCACAAACAAAATCAGAGAAATAAAACAGTGACCTAAACGCAGACAGTCAGGACGTGTTTGGAGTGTGAAGGTTACTTCACTAACCCACTTCAACCTTGGACTTGTTCAGTGTCTATTAGGTTTGTATGACATGCATGTGTTTCCTCTATAGACACAGACTGATGGCGACTACTGTTTTAGTCATGTAGCTTTAACAGGATGGACACATCAGTGAGTCAGAGATTAAACCAGCGTATCGTGGTCTAAGGTAAAGGCGAGTGAATCCACATGCTAGGCAGCTCTACTAGTTTATTAGGTAAGGTCGTGTTCTACAGATCAGACAAATTCAGGGCAAGCTCACAGGAAAGGAAGCTTCATTCTGTTGGACTGCACAGTGTTTACTTGTGTGTTCTCACCAGATCAATATGAATGAAGCAAACTTCACAAACATGGAAACAACTGGATATCGCTTTTGATATACCAACAAAAACAACAAATTTCCCCATAAACTAATGGCTTTTTCTCTTCATTGCTTCAGTGCTGCATTCTGAAAGGTAGAGGAACCAAAGTTTCCCATGTTTTATCTAGGAACTTGATGATCCCCCCTTCACCCAACCACAGATCAGAAGAACTAACACCATGAAAAGCAGCTTTAAGTAATGACAGCCACTAACAGTGGATTAGATTCCTTCACAGGAACCCCCTGGATATAACACAAGAGATGGTAGATACTTGTCATAGGTGATATCAGCTTTAATAATGAAGCTCATTTTATCACAGAATCAGCAGCTGCTTCACTCTCGCTATAATATATATATTAATGTCAAACTTGTTGTTACCACAAGAGGGCACCATAACACACTTCATGGTGTAAGGCCAGAGTTATACAATAAATATCATTTTCCACACAAAACGCTTAATGTTTCCCAACAATCAATGACACATTCACATGCAGAATTAAACATACAATACAGACCGACATAGTGACCTTTAAATAACACACTAGCTTTCACTCTATTTCCCCTGAGATCCATTCATTCATTCACGCATCAAACAGTCAGAATTTCGTTCTCCAACACCGTTTGCTGACATGGAACATAGAAATCAGCCCTGTACCTGAGTCCGACTGGTTCTCTCGGTTTCTTTACACATTGTGTCTCACACTCTGAGAAATAAACCTCCTGCTGTGGTCATATCCCCAGCGGTGGAGTCACGTCTTTAGCGTCAGGAGTTCGTTTGTACCATGTTCCAGTTCACATATGTATTTGATGTATTATGCATAGACTCTTAACTCCAGGCTGTTTCTATTTTTAAAAAGATAGCACTGTATTCTTTATTATATCATTTAAAATGTAGTCACTAAAAAAAAAACAAGCTAATTAGCTCTACGCTGTATCCATTTGTGTCGCGGGGAAGCTGGAGCCAATCCCAGCAGACTATGGGTTGAGGCAGAGTTCACCCTGTACAGGAGACAAAGAACCAGAAGCCTTGATAGTGGGAGGAAACAGGAGAACCCGGAGGAGACCCATGCAAACATGGGAAGAACTGGTGAACTCCACACAGAAAGGCCCATGTGCCCGACCCAGGGTTCGAACCCAGGAACCAGGCAACAACGCTAACCACTGCTCCACTGTGATTTTGCATCTTAGTAAAAAAATAAAGACAGAAAGTCATTAAACTCAGCAGTCGATATGAATGTTGTGTCCAAACTCTCGCACAGATGATTAATGACCTTGTCTTTATAGCAGTGGATTAAAGAAGCTGAGACCAGTCGGGAGTTTGTTCTAAAGAGCCGACAAGCTGAGAGAAATACGAGAATGTTAAGCTCGCAGGTGCATGACTTATGCAAACATGTGACGGCTTTGTGTAGCTTCAAATAATTTACTGATGTTATTACATAATCACCGTATGTGGCAGATAAAAAGACTGAAAATAAATAACGATTATGGAACAGATCGTTCCTTCCTTGGGTAAAGCAACACTATAGAAAGCTGTGAATCAGGGCAGTGATAGTTTACATGGATGTAAATGGCAATTACACTTATTTCTTCAGTATTTCAGCATAATTCACTCACTGATTTGTACTAAAACCAGGACATTGTTTTTATAAAAATATATTGACTTAGTATTTTAGTGAAAGGGTCTATCTTCTGTGCTCTATGTTTCCAGCTCATGGATTTTATTCTGTATATGCGGCTGTATATTCTATATATTTGTAGCAAATATACTTAGTAATAGTACTTAGTAAAAAGTTACTTTTTAATCTTATTAAACTTGGTTTTTAGCAAATAAACAGAATTTACAATAAGATGTGTATTTATTTATAGAAAAGCATTGGTTGACCATGGAGCCCAAACCAATACATTTCTATATTTATTACATTGCTCTACATATATTTCTGTCAGTTAAGTAGAGAACAGCACTAATATTAAACAAATGTCCATAGATACAGATCAATAACTGAATAATGCTCAAGTATAGAAAAATAAGAATCTGCCTGTTATATGGATATAGGTGCTTTTATGAGTTACCTTCCCAAGTGTATATGTATAATTTTTCCATAATGTTTAGGACAAATACACTTTTTTTATGTTTCATTTAAAATTCACACGGTATTAAAGTCCATGTTCCAGACTTTTATGTTTTAGTTTCCCCATGTAGAAATTACAACCCTTTTATACCAGCACCACCTTATTTCATGGCACAATTGGCTTCGAAGGTGTTAGTGATTACTCAGGTGTGTTTCACTGCTTCATTAGTGCAGATATAAGAAACCTGGGCTTCTACCATTTGAGTAGTTGCCATTGTTCAACATGAGGAGAAAAGCTTTGCTGTCATTGGTCAAACCTCAGGAACACCAACATCAGCTGTAAAGGAGTTGTGCAGTGGTTCGCAGGCTCTGGCTTGGTGCTGGGTGGAGTTAGCTCAGCAGATGGAAGTGGATAGGCTTACAGATAAAGGGAGACAGACAGAAACAGACGCTGTGAGCTATTATCAGCAGGACGACAGCACAGATACAGACTGTGGGTGCAGTCAATCAACAAGAGACACGTTTGGACAAAAGTACATTACTTTGCTCTGTATTTTCCTCAAGAGCTCTTTAGTAAAGGCAGTGGTTCTGTTGAGAACTGTGAACACTGAATGAACCATGTGAACACAGCTGTTTTCTGTACCGTGTTCTAAATAGTTCTTTAAAGGGTTTGATTTCGTGAAATTAGATTTATGACTCAGGTACTGAAACATGTCTTGGTCGATCAACTACACTTTTAATTTTTGGTGAACTATGTAGCAATTTTGAGCACAGTGTGAGTGGTTATTAGTGTTCAGACTAGAGTCAGAACACTGGCTATGGATGTTTGTGAGAGTATGTAGCAGAATCTAGTCTTTTTGTGAAGGCTTAACCAGTTAAGAAGATTAGTATCAAATGTAAGTGTGTATTAGGTGTGTGATCGGTCCAGGTTGTGTGTATGCATTTAGGCAGAGATAGAGAAAGTCTGCGTAGCTCTTACTGGAAAGATTAGGATTTATAACTGAATATAGATGTTATATAATGTGTACCGTACTTCTAATGACAGCTGATCTCCTAATAAGGTCAACAACTGTCCGTGCCACAGCCACCAGTGACCACAGAGGTGTGTCCAGGTAAATAACACAGGAAACCACAGGGTCATGCTCATTCAGAGGTCTTCTGTTTTTGCATATTTTCACCCACTGTCTAGTCCTTTTCAGTCATGTGACGCTACCAACATAAGAAGGGTGAAGGCTGGCATGTGGGTCCATCTGATTGGACCGAACTACACGAAAAACAACACCAGCAGGGAGCCCAGTAGACTCGACGAGAACATTAACTGACAAATTCTGTTCTATCAGGAATCAGACTCATGTTGGGGCCATTGTGTTTAGTGAGGGGAGAAAAGTAGACGTGTTCTACTCTATGGCAGTGGCATCAGTAGGAACTGAACTCATAATTTCCTGTTGATAGGTCCAAGACAGTCGTGCCACTCTGGGATCCTAAACAGAAGAACACATCCCACTCCATGAACTCAAACTGCCATGTTGATTAAACCCAAAAGACGTCGCTATGTTTAGAGTCTATACAGGGGTCCTGGACTTACGACACACACTGAGGAACGTAACATCTCTGTAAGTCGAGGAGCCCCTCTATAATACCTGGAGCTGTTCCTCTGTCCATCCACCAGAGGGAGACATTCACCCACCTGAAACTCTGTTTTGCCATTTTCTGAGCGTTTTTCATTATATATACTCTCACAGCATTAAAAACAGAGTTTGGGGCAGCGTGGTAACCACAGATTTTGTACATCGTAAGTCGAGGAACCCCTGTACAGCTTAACAGACCAGATTTCACACCACCGGTGAAGCTTAGCCGCTTGCAGATAGTTTCAGTCAATGTGGTCTGAAATGAGGGCGTCAAGCGTAGCATTATTATAAAGTTATTAATGAGAAATAAGATGCCAAATATATACAGTAGCAAACTAAAGCCAAACCTGTCATGGCTTATTCTATTACATTGGCTCTAAGCAGAAATGGTGTAACAGAAGCTACTCCTGTCTTTTCTCCCGAGGAGAAACTCAAGGCACTGTTTCGCAGATGCCAGTTCCTTTATTCTAGTGGGGTGTTCTTGCGTCTGTCGTCTGTCAGTCTTCTTGCAAGTCAAACCCTGTCTCAGGTGTCGATTGGCTTGTGTATTTGGTGTCTGTGCGTGTCTGTAATCTGAGCTCTAAAAGCTCTTTCCTTTTTTACTCTTTTGCCCTTCTCTGCACTTCAGACTTCACAGCCACACAACTGAGCACAGCGTCTCTGGACGCCAACTTTCACATTGTATTGATGATGCATTTTTTCCTGTCAAGCTACCAGCTAGTGGTCCTTTGCACTGATTAGAGAACAAATGAGTTTATATGTTGTTTAAATGTATTGTTAGTTGGCAGAGGGAGGCTTGAGGAAGACCCCAACATGAAACTCCAACCTGCTGCTCTTTGCTGGTGTAACATTTCTCTTCTCGTTACTCCTCCATGGATTTCTGAAAGCTGTCTATCATATCGTTCTCCTGAACCCAGACCACCACAGAAGATCTGGAATCTGTGGGCTGGAACCTCCACATGATCTAAACGATCCAAAAACATGATAAGGTTTCGTTGTTCCTTTGTCTCAGAGTCAAGATCAGAGGAACACAGTCGGGAAGCTTTCACAGAAGCCATATATAAGGAAGTGAGAGGAAGCAAGAGGTCGAGAGTTTTCCTCTGTAACAAAACAAGCGCGTGTGGACCTAGTAATGAGTCCCATAAGGTCTTAGTCAACACAACTATTATCAATATGTATCGATTTGGTACTTTCCTGCTTCTTTTTTAGGATTTAGTTAAACATAATGTGGCCATGCTTCATTTTGTCAATCATTCGTGTGAGCCTTGTGTGTGGACAAATGCCTCTAAAGTTTAATACCCTTCTGTGCACCACTCCTTGATCATCTCTCCTCCACAGCTTTCCTCAGGCAGTCAACCACATCTTCTCCTCGTGCCCAGGGCACCACCGAGGCTTTGTAAATCCCAGGCTGTCCTCTCTGCATGTCCTGGATGATCCGGTGCATGGGGAAATCTCTCCTCGGAAAAGCTGTGTCTGTCTGTCCCAGAGCTAAAGTGGGGCAAATGTCATTAGCTCCGTCCCCTACGTAAAAAACCTTCTGGAAGGGCTTCCCTCTTTCTCTGGCCCTTTTTGCCAGGTAGTCCCTGAGGATCACCTGCTTGCACATGTTCTCTGGGCACTGTGGGCACCCATGGGCATGAAAGGACAGAAGCACCAAATGCCCCTCTTTATTAAAGCTGGCCGGATTGGTAAAGATCTCGGAGAAGAGTTGGCGTGTTCCAGCTTTGCGAAGCCAAGTCTCGATGAAGTAAGTGTTAGCGTCTGAGAGCACGACACACTCAAAGTCCTGCTGGTGAGAGCGGAGGAAGCCAAGAAGTGCTAGCAGCCCTGGAGCAGGGGGGATGTCCTCAATGGCCTCGCGGATGGTGCCCTCACTGACGTCCTGCTGGCCCAGGTAGGCCAGGACACGCTGCATGTGCTCATTGTACCGGCCGGGTCGGAAACTGTCCTTCAGCCAGTCAGGTATGGTTTGGCCTGGGGCGACGCGGACCATGGCGTCATCGCTGCTCTCTGCGATCATGGTCTCATCAAAGTCGAAAATAACCAGGAAGCGGGTGGTCGAGGTAACGGAGGGAGAAGCCATGTCTGAAGAAGTGACTGATGGGATACGATGGGTCTAAATGTCAAAACAATGGAAGAGTGATGAGTCTTTGTATTATCTACAAAAAGATTCATCCCTGCCCAAACTCAGCCCAACTACCACCAACTTGTTCTTTTAGAGACAGGCTGTAGTTTTGCTGACAAGAAATCTCATTCATTCTAATGAGAAACTTTACAGTAACTCTTAGTTAAATTACATTTATTGTGTATATGTGTAAATACTCCCCAGTGTATGGTAGTGTTATCATTTTTAAAAAATGTCTTTATATGTAATAAAGTAAAAAGATGCTTCTGTTATTACCTTTTCTATTGAGTCTCTTTTTTCTCTTCATTTCCTCCTGTGACTGTCTTCAGTTCAACATTACAGATTTAGATTGATGCGACATTTTGCCTTTTATTTTAACTGTAGTCATTCTAAAGCTAATGGTGTAGATACAACATCAGTGAGGTTAAAACAATTGTGAAGCCAGTGAACTTTCTACTTCACTCAGATTCTTATCCATAAACATTATTATTAAACTATGACAAAAATACTATTTATCTATACTAACGTTGTGAAACAAAAAATATAAATCTGAATTTCAGAATGCACTCTGAACAACTGAGAGGTTTGCTGTCATGTCTTACAGGGTTGAATGGGATTTTTGCCAGTATTCAGTAACGCTTGCCCAGTCTTACAACAGTGGGTATGAAAGAATGTGTTAATGGGCAGCACATGGATAGATCCACTGTTCTCCAAGTGTCCCAGTGAAGAATCTACTCTTCAGGACTGACACAAGGAAAGAAAGTTTGGGTTTCTAATAGTTCTCGATCATCCCTGTGTTATATTGGCCTATATTGTTCCTTAAATTACAATAATTAACACCCCCACCCCCCCAAGGTCATGACTGAAGCTCATTCTCATCTAACAACTAATATCCTATTTTGTTTTGGACCAAACAATATCATGATTGGGTATAAAAAGATCAACACAGAGAAGCAGAGTTTCTCAGAAGATGGATAGAGGTTCTGCAAAATAACTGCATTCAATGAAGACGCTTCTCAACATGAAATTGTAAAGACTTTGAATATCTGATCATCTACAGTATACAATATATACATCAAAGATTCTGAGACTCTGAAGACTCTCCTGTGTGCTTGGGTCCTCAGGCAGCATTGTATTATTAAATCACTACGGAAATGATTCTCTGTGAACACAGTTCATTCACAAATTACTTTTTCTCAAATGCAGGTTAAAGCAACAACAACAAAAAAAAAAGTTTATCAACCAGTCTCCTCAGTTCCCAGACAGTCGATATTTTCTCTCTTCTGTAAAGTTAATAAACGGTTTGACGATCGTCACATTAGGTTTTTCTTACATTTTACACAGCCTCCCAACTTCCTGGAACTGGGGTTATAATTTTACATATGGACAAGCTGTCTGTACAAGCACCTTCTTATATTTTCTTTGCAAAAAAACATGATCCTATTGTTAAAACAGCTTTAATCTTCATGCTTTCCATTACTGTTAATGGGGAACTCTGGCACTCTTTCAAAATCGCTGCATAATTCAGTTGATGAGCCGTAAATGCGTGAATCAGTAGTAGCTTGGTGTGCAAGGGTTCAGGATACTTACCTACTCTTATTTCCTTAAACCCTTGGTGATGAGAACCATGGGTTGTGATGTTGATTGATGTTTTGTTAATAATAGTGAAACAGTGGAAAATCTCCACCTCCACCAAAAATCCATTTTAAGCCAAAACATGTTCAAAACTATGGTAAATCTATTTCTTAATCAAAAGAAACAAAACCTATTCTCTATTTACTCGATTTTCCTCTTTAGGCAAACACTGACTGATTCTTTAAGTGCAGCCATATTCCTGCTTCCAACATGTACTTACTTCGTGAAGATGAGCTGATGGGCTGAGTCAGGTTCTTAGGAGAAGGGAAAGCACCAGAATGTGCATTGCAGGGGTATCAGAGTCTGCATGTTTACGTCAATGGGGAGGAAAATGCTTGTGCAAAGCTGCATCTGGGCCTCTGTGCAGCATGAGCAGATGCCTATGGGAAAGAAATACACACAGAGAGTATTTATCACATGAATATAAGTGTGTGTGTGTGTGTGTGTGTGTGTGTGTGTGTGTGTGTGTGTGTGTTTGTGCTAGTACCTCAGAGTAAAATGATATATTTTATAGTAAAACACATTTTCCCCTTTTTCCGCTAATATGGGCTTCAAACTAATAGAGCACACACACACACACACACACACACACTCGCACACGCACGCACACACACACACACACACACACACTTCATCGTGTAAAGCAGCAAGAAGAAACTCTGCAAAGTTGCCATTTACGTTACAAGCGTGAGACTAAAAAAGGCGCTCGTTGCTCGTTTGGCACTTTTGCTGAGGTTTTGCATAAATTTCGTCGAAAATGTTTCAGTTTAGCTACATTTTCCCCGTTTTGTCGCAGTTTAACTTCACCAAAGGTCACCGCACGTTTCTTCGTGCAAACTCACCCTGTTCTTTAGCGTTAATTTGTTTATTTACGTTTTCCCCGAGATGTCTCTCCCTCAGTATCTGTTTCCCATCAGCTGCTTCCACATGATGACATTTCCAGCTCACTCCCTGACTCAAATGATGCTATCACACCTCCAGCCCCCTCTCCTCGCCGCGCTCGCGCTCCTCACCGCGGTGGTTAGCCGGTTGCTAATTTCGACCCGTTGTTTTGACTCGCGCGCGCGTTTGTTGGTCAGATGCGCTGAGGAGAAAGCGATGGACAAGACCCACGAACAACGACGAGACGACCTAAAAAAGGACAGGAAATGAAATAACTGAGAGAAACATACCGGTCAGCATCCGTCTAGGCTCGGGTTTGGCCAGGCTCGGGTCGCGGTCCCTCCGTCCCGCTCGCCGGTAACGGGACATTTGCTGCAAGGGGAAGACGGGTGAATGTCACTTCAGACAGTGATGTGTTTGTTCCGCACCCGTCTTCGGGCAAGTCACAGGCCACGCCCACTTCGCTGCGACTGGACAGCGGTGGCGCGCGGGGCTCAGTACTGCTCATTTATTCAGCGACTGTTTTCACAAACCAGTACAGAAATATGAATGTTGACATCGAGATTAATTCTTCTGTGTTTTTTGACGTCACAAAAATAAATCCCAGGCTATCTGGTGAATGGCATCGCGGTCTGGGGCATTAGTAGGGCAGCTTCTGAGGATTAACTACTGGCCAGTCCTAGAATGGGTGGAACCTTATTAGCCAATCATAAGATGAGATTGCTGCTCTTGACCAATCGTATCGCACTGGCAAATCCCATCGCAGGATATTTCTGGTCAGGGCTGATCCTACTGGCCAATCGTCGGTTAGGAGGCGGGGACAGGGCGGGGTTCTCCCGGAAACGGGTGTGAAGCTAAACTCCGGCTTCAAATCTGAATCGTTGAGCGTGACGACAAACCGTGACGTAACAGCGGATGCAGTCCAGTGGCTTTTATATGTTTAAGGCCAAGAGATAGACTGACTCTCACTGGGCCGGGGGTGGAGTGGTGGGGGTTACCCTGTGGAGGACAATCTGTTAAGAAATGAATGGCCTACTATGTCTGGTGGTTGCTATTCTATCAGCATTCTACCAATGCATTGGTTTGCATGTAGTGATGATATTCTAAATTTAAAAATTAAGAAAGCAATGTGAGAAGACCTTGCTGTCTGCTGGTCTTCAGAACATTGCTTCAGAAGACCTGACTGACCACTTTATGAGCTCCACCCACCTACCAAGGTCCACTACATAGGTGTACAGTTACACTATCCCATCTGTTACCACACAGTTTATTAGCGCTCTCCACCCCTCTCATCGGTGTTCAATTTCTGACCAGTATTCTGACCTTGCTGGGCTTATAGGTCATTTTTAATCAAACCGTGCTGACAACAGTTCATTGTATTCCTCTTTCAGCCAAAGCCGGGGTACTGTTGAACTGGTTAGGTCATGTATTCAAGTCTCAGAAGTTAGATTCTAAGTTTAGGATAGTCTAAAAAATAAAGTCCTGTTGCGATGGAAACTCTAAAGGAATTTCAGACTGTTTGCCATTCATGGAAACATGTGAATAAAGTCTAATGGTTTTGTCCTGGGCTATATCTGGCTTTTTGGCATTGTGCCATCTCTGTCACAATTCTCGAGGGTGCTGAAAGATGGAATCACAATCAATTGTGTGTGTATGTTCTCCGATATGTATGTGGAAAGAGCTGCATTCTGTTCCCATTCAACACAGACAGGATATTGGGAGCATAACAGGCTCTAAAAATAGGCATCATGTCCACAGTGTTGAATCAGCAATCCAATCCAAAGGACGGGACCTCCATCTGCTACTGTAAATGGATACCACGAAAGTCCAGAGTGGGAGTGTGGGTGGGTGTGCACACTCCAGGTCATGAAGGGCGCATGACGTAGCTGGGACATAAACCTGGATCTATGCATAGTGGGCACGGCTCCACTGAAATACCAGACTGAAGCCAAAAATACATTTGGATGACAGACATCCCATCCCTAACAATGTGGCTTAGCAAAATTCTTTTCCCGTGGCTACCATTAAGGGAAGCGTTTGCTGTAAAATTAAACGTGTACTAGTTGACCAGCCAAGATCTGGTTGGTGTCTGAGGAGTAATTGTGCACCAGAGCGACAGAGAGTGTAAGAAACAAGGAAATGCACGCATCTATAGTTTAGCTTTGGCGCTAACAGGCTAATGTTGCTAACAAACACTAGAAGTCAACAGCCACCCCATCTGTTTATGGGGAATGGATGAACTTTTGAAGAACTTTCTTTCATGTGATGACAAAAACAGCAGTGAATAATGCTTAAAACAGAAGTGAAGTTAAAAGGGTTGATTTCCATGTTTTAAATGGTAGGAGTTGATCAAACATCATGTACATCGTCCACCATTTTCTATCTCTACGATATATGTTCCACCATGTCTGTATTCACCATCTGATTAGTATTCCACTGGGTTTTGCATCTATCATCTGCTGTGTTCCATGTCTTCATGTATTTACCATCCTGTATGTATTGTATTATGCTCTATAGCTACCATTCTACAGTCAGTTTCTCATTTTTACTCTCTTTCCCAAGATTCTGCCTTCCCGTCATATTTCTTTTATCTGAGCTCAGTGCAGCTGCTTAATATGTCTTATTCATATATACAAGTGCTTTAGATGCTTATTAAGAACGAGTGACATTGGCTGACTAATCTACAAACATCTTCTGGTCAATGAACCTCATCAATGACGTGCCTGATGCTGTAGCTCCCCCTAGAGGTGAATAAAAGCACTGTCCCTGGAAAGCCATTCCTGGGTAGTGTTGCACTGAGGTCAGTGGGATCTAAGGAGGCTTTCCCCCTTAGTTTCTAGGGTGGGATCTCACTCACTGAAGTGCCCTTGTGTGAAAGGTCAGTATGACTGAAAATCAATTTCATTTGGTCACATGATAAGAAGAGAGAAACAGAATGAAAGTGTGTACTAGTGTTTATTTTACTTCTGTAGAGAAAGGACTGTTGTTTACACACAATTTCACACATTTTTGGATGATTCTTCAATTAGTAGGACTTCTTGGTTCTCTGGATATATATTGTAAAGGTTTTTTTGGCTGATTAAGTTTGTTAAGATTAAGGCTTAAGTTTTTTTGTTGCAAAGAAAAGTAGTGTGCCAAAACTTCACCGTTCTGAATGTGTCCCTAACCTACAATTTCCCCCTATAATGAAGTGATATAAAGTGATAAATTTTTTATTTTTCAAAATTAATAAATGACCATTGTGTCATGCCCAGTTCCATCAAAAAATGTTAAAGAGTGATACAGTGCCTTCAAAATGTAATTTGCTAGTGTGGTTACCACAATGGGACGAGGTTAATCTAGCCTCATGGGTGTTTCTATTAAGCATCATCATCAAATACTTTGTAATTTGAATAAATTTGAAAGAATGAATAAATTAAAATAAATTAACTTTTAAAGAAAGTTAACAAATCACATATTTTTGCTTCTGTTGGCAAAAATTCCAACTTTGTTTGGAAACAAGGTTGGTATTGAGAAATTTTGTTGAGAAACAGCTGGTTTTCTTTTAATTTCTCAGCATTTACCAAAGCAGCCCCCCACCAGCACAACCACCAGAACATTGTCCTACAGAACAGAACATTGTCTGTCTGTCTGCCTGTCTGTCTGTCAAAGATACCTTTGTAAAACTACAACATGGCACCCAATTGATTACATAATTTCTGTATTTGTTTATTTTTGTGTGTGTGTGATTGGGTGCCTCGTCATCACATGACTTTTACTCGGGTTTGTTTCAGTTTCCTTTCCTAGAAAACAAACCGTGGAGAAAGTCCCAGCCTAACAGAGCTGAGAGCAGGCTCAGTCCTGTCCGTATGAGGGGAAAACATCCACTTCTCTGCTCTGAGGAAGGTAGGACTCCACTTAAAGCCACACATTTTGATTTTCGTCAAGTGAACTTTTTATTAAACAACTTTATTTAGAATCATATACAGATACAGTTAATTACCAGCCAAAACTCACCTTTAGGCCAGTTTCTCTCGTTTCTTCATTTTCTTCTCGTTCCATCATTTGCTTTTACTGTTTGCTGTGTGATATATGAATGCACATTTACTGCAGGAGACAATAAAGACACGTGTATGTGTGTGTGTGTTAGCATGTTATATGTGGTGGGATAATGATGATGACTAACCTTATCTAACCGTAATCTTCAAAACTGTATTTTCTACAATCGTACAATAACAAAAAGTATGAAATTAGCTTTTCGAAAGAAATGAAAGGCTTGACTGATGAACAATAGTTTCATTTATTTTTATTATTTACTGTTACAATTGGAAGGAGCAACAGATTTCAGTTATAACCATCAACATTTTAAGTGAAGAAATGTAATCTAAATAACACCATTTAAAAATCAAAAAATCAAAACATTTATCACAATTATTTTGATTTTTCAACAAAAGTAATTGTTGTGACAGGCCTAAGTAGCCAGTGTGGGAGTGTGTTAGCTGATGTAAAAGTCCTATGAGTGTATCATTACATCAGGGGCAGTTTGAGAACGTGCTGTGACTGGCTTCACATGACTCAGAAGTATGTGTTAGTCTAATCCTCGATTAGTGGTGTCATGTGATAGTCAAGTCAAGTCAATTTTTATTTATACATGTATATTATAATATACAAATTTAGTTATTTATACAGCACGTTGTCACAAAGCAGCTTTACAGAGTTTACAGAATCTGGGTCTGAGCCCATAATGAGCAAACAAAAGACAACAGAGGCAAAGAAATACTCCCTAACTACAGGAAGAAACCTTGGGAGGAACCGACACTCAGAAGGGGAACCCGTCCTCCTCTGGACGACACTGGAGATATAAATTAATAAATAAGAAGTAAGAGTAACAATGAGTCCAGTTTGAAGAGGCGTCTGCAGCTCCTTGTGGGCCTTTCAGTTAAGATCAGGTAAGTGGTTCTGTCCATATGGGTTCTCCTCAGTAGGAGTGAGGGGGTACATCATGTCAGGACTGGTCTACATCACTATGATCCAGGCAGTGAAACAGGATCGCTGGTCCCTCAGAGTAGCTCAGCAGACACAGAGTGAGTGAGAGAGTGAGAGAGAGAGATTAAATATCACTCATTCCCATGTGTGTGTAATGTAAGCAGAGAATCATTGTTAGTTATGACTTAAGTTCTCCTGTTTCTTATCAAATGATCAGATTCACGTCAGTGAAGATGGCTGCAGAAATGCGGACGATAAAAGTGAGCGGCCTCCCAGTGCACATGTCTAAAAATCGACTGGCTGACATAATCCACATCCACTTTCTGCGTAAGAAGAACGGCGGTGGGGAAATCAGCTCTGTGACCTTTTCTAAAAGCTCACCTGGGACGGCCTTCATAATGTTTGAGGAGCATGAGGGTAAGAGTTCATTTAAACAGCTCATTTTTAAATGATTTCTTTAACTCCTCCCATTGTCACTTATCCATACAATAACTCTCTCATAACACAGAGCATTACAGCATTAAAACATTACAATATTACATTATTA
>JBBIGC010181958.1:0-14543 GCA_037576955.1 Lepidarchus adonis
GAGAGGTGGCCGATAGAGACACCCCCATTCCACTCAGGAGCAGATGTCCAGGCAGCCAGGGAGTGTGAGCCCCCCCACCAAGCCAGAGCCAAGCACTCCCTCCCACTGAAAAGGGGCCAGGGAGCCCCCGAAGGATATTTTCTAAATACGATCATTTCTCTTCCCAACTCTATTTCAAACATTTACATCAGTTTAATTGCCCTGATTTATGATGCTCAATTAAATTACATCACTACTACTAGATACACTTATGCAGAGTGTGTGTTGCAAAGACTCCATCTTTCTGTCATAAATGCATCTCTTTGCTTGCAGTTGATCTGATACTCAAGTTTAACTAGAAAACCCCATTAGTGTAACTTTGGAGAACACACTTCCCGCTGGATCGCTTGTGCACCCACATGGTTCTGCAAAGTTCCTTTGTTTGAAACGATATATTCTGTGTGTGTGGGTGCATTTTAATGTCATGCAGATCAACTAACACAGCACCACTGTAGGTGAGAGATTCTCACACACATTAAACACACCCAGCCCCAGCTCTCGCACTGCTGACTATTTGATCTGAGTCACAGAGGCTGTCTTAACTGCTTCCTCTCTCTCTCTCTCTCGCTCTCTTTCTCTCTCTCTCTATATATATATATGTGTGTGTGTGTTTGTGTGTAACAGGTCTTCCTGAACAGACAGTTTCAGTGCGAGCTGCATCACAGCCCTGCTCAGACTGGAGCTCGGCTCTCACAGAGCACACACACGCTCAGCAACACTCCGTGCAGACTGTAGAGTCCAGCACGTCTGCCCCTCAGGACCGAGACAGAAAACGAGAGAGAGAAACAGACCTGCAGACTGAAGAGTCAGATGAGCTTTCAGACATCATGTCAGCCCGACAGATCTCTATAAAAGAAAGGTGAGCAGTGGTGTGTTTGTGTGCTGAGTTTGGAACTACAGCAATGTAAATAATACTGCTTCTAATACTACTACTATTTCTATTCCAATATCCAATGACTACCAAAAATGAAGTTACATTTAAAAAAAGTAAATGAATAGCTTAGACTATATATTTGATTTGCTCGAAGCTGAACTGGTGCCTTTAAGTGTACACCGGTAAGATGTGACAGAGAGCAGATCCCTTAAAGCATTTCTATATAAGGCTGTGTCCCAGCTGCACGATTGTTAATCAGTGTCAGAATGATTATTCGACTGTTTACAGGACGTCAAAGCTTCCGAAACATAGTCTCAGGCAGTCTGTCAAAGTGAAGATGAATTAATAAAAATGAGAGAGTGTCAGATTCAATCTTTAGCTCTTTCTTTAGAAATGTAGGTTAATTTTCATGTGGAGTGATGGAGTTTGAGGAGCTCTGGAGAAGGCAGCACTAAATCTTAAGACTATTCGTGTGTGTGTGTGTGTGTGTGTGTGTGTGTGTGTGTGTGTGTGTGTGTGTGTGTGTGTGAGATTCAGCATCACAGACTCTTTTTGTACATAGACTCTCTTGATTGTACACAGTGTGACGTTGCTGAATATGTATCAAAGTGGCTTTAAACCATATCTGCAATAATTAAAAGAATAGTGCATCACTATATAGTGTGGTTTTTGTGTTTATTTTTGTATCAATAAGAGTAACATCTGCTGTCTGATCCATGATCAATCTGTTGTGTAACTATAAGGAGAGTCAGAGGTTATCTGTTGCCACCACAGACGATACTGGCATTAACTAACGGCTTTAAATTGATTGATGACATCATGCAGTGTAGAGAAAGTGCAGAAGTCAGCGCTGTTAATTTTGTTTGAGCATGAGTCAGCGTATTTGTGCTTGTGTCAAAAGGATGCATTGTGAAGAAAAAAATTCACAGCTAAATTTTGTTTTTATTTTTGACAAAAACATGATTGAGTGCTGTTTAATCTGACATGCCACTGTAGCTCACTACACTTAGCACTTTGTCCTCCACCGTCTACGGCTCATTTATTGAGGTCTTCTTATGGTCTGTTTGCTCATTCTAATCCTCCAGTTTTCCTTTTTACAAGAAGGTTTTACTATTGTTTAGCACACTGAGTTATTGCAGTTGTGTTTCATGTAATTGTGTGAGCTGTGTAATGCATTGTTAATAGTTTTATTAACATTGTTTATTATTATTGTGGTTCTGTGTGTGTGATGCTGGCTTTTTTGATACGGATGTCAGTGACTTGATAATAGATGCAGCCTCAGATGAGTATTTCTTTAGTTGTGTTAATAAAACTATTGCAAATTTGTCTTTAACCATGATACATTACAGTCACACTGGTGCATTTATATAGATGGAACTATGCAGCAAGCTAGTCTCACCATTTCATTAGTGTTTATCTTGCAGCCCTGGTCTGGAAGAGCTCTGGATTTACGTTTGTCTCATGTATGTTTGTACGCTCCCACTCTGTCACCAGGCTGGCTCAACTGAGGAAGAGCGGTGAAGAAGACTGGAAGAACAGGATCAATAAGAAACAGGATGTTGTGAAAGTGGCCATTTCGGAGAGACATGCTCAGCTATGGGAGGTGGAGCAGACCTTCAAAAAGAAGGTAACACATGACCCTTGAGCTTAACCTATTACATGATGATAAGAGTCTTGAAATTCACATTCTTCATATTTTTCCAAGTTCTGTGTAACAACCTTCTCTAATGATGATCCTTTTGAGATTTTTTTTGGTTGCTGGAAAAAATACATTTAATTGAGCAGTAAATGTTCAACACCAGGTTTATCCCAATGTAAAACATGCACTGTGCAATTCAGTCTCAAAACAGAGAGGACATGTGCTGTCCAGTATTCTTACTTTTATTTTTTCTTTTCGTGCTTGTTGCTGTTAACGGTCTGTTTTCTTGTGTCTGAATGGGGAAAGTGGCCTATAGCTTCATTACTGACTTTTTCTAGACATGATGAGAGGTATAATGAATGAAGTGGGTTTTTTGTAATGTTGTCTTACTTAATTGTGGGCAGGCATGTTTAAAAAGTGTACTAAACTATAACAATATATACAGCAAACCAGATTTCATATTCTCTCACATTAACTTGTATTGTGAATAGCAGTCCCAAGAAATCCCTTTGCTATCAACGCATGCTTCACCCCTATCATTGCATTTTTGTCACTGTTGGGGTTAAAATTCTTTGAAAATGACCAGTGTGCTTGTTGGGGACATGTATTTTTTCTGTAATTGTTCACACATTGCAAAATAATTACTAAGGTTTTACTCTGATAATTCAATTTTACTCTGGAAATATTGTTTGATATAATACGCAAAGACCTCAAAGCTTTTGCTTTTTAAGCTTTTTGAATTTCTAAGTAGTTTTTTGCGCTAACCTAAACTGATCATGTAACTAGTTAGGAAAACTTGGAAATATGAACTCGGAAGTAATATCTATATCAGTACTACCCATCCATCTGCCCATCTTTTCTTTATCTGAGCTGCTTATTCTAGCACTCATAGGGTGAAATGCAGATAAGCATCATTGACATGTAGCCAGTCCTTGAAAAACATTAGAAAACACATTTTTAAGATATCTATTTTGTTCTATTGTTACTGTAAAATACAAGTAGGGTTATAAAGTATGTGGGCATATAAGTGAATTATAAATTTTTCCTTGAAACAACACACAGTTTCATCTTTAATGCTGTATATATTTTGTTGATTACATTACAAGAGCATTGTAAGCAACATTTAGACTGTAATATTTGTTACACAGTGGAAAAGACTTATTACGAGCTATGGACCTGATTAGTCTTCATTAATATTAATATTTTGGTTTTGATTATACCATTAATGTTTTCAAAAAAACTTGTAGCAGTGCTACCATGTTTACTTATAGTTCTGTAATGCTAACCTTGTCATGTAATTCTCTAGTAATTTTAACTAATTCTCTCACTGTTCTCGCTCTTCTGGCATGTTTTGTTGTATTGTGTTGATCTAATAAACCTCTTTTGGCATGTTTTGGACTTGGTAATTCCATATTTCTGTCTCAATATAATAAATTAATAAATAACAGATTTCTAATTCATGGGTTTCTCTAGGTTGGGCAGGGCATTTGTGTGGTGGTGTGTTGGAAAGAGGACTCACGTGTACCTCTCTGTTTGGATATATATTTTAGAACCTTTTGAGTTGCTTCTTCTTGTTCATACACTTTTTACATTTATTTTTGCATCTTCTGTTCTGGGGCATGCTTGAAACAAAATGTGAATTGTTTAGCTCTTACTGAAGGATATCCTGGTCTTTTACTGTGGGACAGTCAGTTTTTTCTGCATGCATTGCATAAGGGCTCCCAGTTAAATTATATTTTTACGTTTTAAGAAACGCAGTAGTCTGACATCAGTCAAGGTTTTAGAGCATAAAAGTTACGAGCACATAAACTCAAAAATATGCACTGAAGAGAGTTAGCAGGTGTTTAAAATACAATAGATTTATCCAAGTGTATGTGGCAGTGTAAACAAAGCTAAAATGGCTGGAGGGATTTTAGTTTAGATGATGTTAGGGAGTGTTTTTCTTTGTTCATTTTACCCCCTTTTCTAGGGCAATGGAATGATCGATGACTTTGCAGTCTCTGATCAGCTCTGGGTAAGACTGTTCACTGATAGCTCCTGTTCTGTTAAATTTCGGAGTAATGTGGAGATTAAATTGTGCCTGTGTTTGTGTAAGCTCTGTCATTATGATGGTGTGCAGTGTGGGTGTTTTTACCCCCTCTTATGGTGGCTTGTGACAACCTCTGTGTATGTGGTGGTGGAATTGCTAGTTCCTCTTACTGTTCTTCTGTGATAAGTGCAGTATGCCTCTCCAAGGGAGTTGCTGTTCCTTGTCATCGCACTAACTGTCATTTATAGGGTGGCTTGAAATGGTGTCAGTTATTTGAGTGTCAGTTTCCTGGTTTGTTCTTACAATCATGATCTGCTTTGTCTTGTCTCATATGTTTATACTGTGTTTTGAGTTATGGAAAGTTATGTGGTTCTTGGGTGCATGTGTGTGAGGTGCAAGAGTACATATTTTAAGATGCAATTGCTGTGACTGTTACAGATTTTAAGACATTTCAGCATTTTGTAACATTTCTGTTTATTTGTATTAATTATTTTAAAATTAAAAATGTCTTTTGCTAAAAATGTGAAATGTGCTGCTAATAGTTGTATCTGAATTTGAAGGGAACAATTTTCCTCACTTCAGTTTTTGCAGTTAATGAAGCTTTCTGCTTTATTGATGAGAGAAAAAAACAATAGATATCAGCACCATCAATACATAGCTTCATCAGTTTCTTAATCTCATCAATTAATCTCATTAATCTAATTATCATTAATCTAAGTTTCTGGGGCATAGTTACATTTAAACAAGTTTAAAACTTAGAAGCTCAGCTTTTGTTTGCCTTGTCCCGGTCACTGCTTGTTTCATATGTATAATGCAGCATTTGTCAGAACTGTCCTCTATCTGCAGCTTTCCTTGCTTATTCCATCCTCCATCTTTTGTTTTACATCTCTTCGTTTTATTTGTCTTGCTTCCTCCACTTCTTCCTGCCTATAGGACCCTGTTTTTTCTTCCACTTTTTCCTGTGCCTCTGAGCCTCTGGATCACATCGAGTCCCCTCCCAAGGTGAGACAGACAACAATGTCAAGTTCAGCTGCGCCAAGACACTAACTGCTATGTCCTCCTGCAGCTTTATAGAGGTCCTCTATGTGCACTCATTGTTGGGAGTTCTGTAGCCTAGTTTTATAACATTTGTGCCATGTCTCTGCCATATACAACCCATTCTAACCCTGATTGGATATACAGTCATATGATGAAGTCATGGGGAAAAAAAATTTTACAACATATTTCACAAAGTGAATATTTCACCCTCTTTGAAACAGTGCCTACAGATAAAGGTGATATACTCCAACGAATGACACCCATTGATGTTTTGTAGTAATTTTCATCATTTAAATAAATTTGCCTTGCCTTAAACCAAAAACGGATAAGTCACATGGAAAAAATAAGTACACCCTTAAATGTATGACTTCAAGACAAGAAAATTAGAAGTGCATACAAGGAAACTTTCAAATATCTTTTATCTGAAGCAATTTTGCATAGAAGAGTTGTGGAAACCTTCTTTATAAATTTTGCTGAATAAATGATTGAAACTACTGTTCATTGTGGTTTCGTTCAAGTACATCACCTTTATACTGTATGTAGTTCGATCTCAATACCAATGACTGTATGTATGTGTGCTGGAAAGCCCATCCAGTTTCCCCTCTCCTTCTGTCCTAACCCCCTCTAATAAACACATTTTTCTTCCTTTTTCAGTTTTAGTCATGACTGCATTGCCCAGTGCTCAGTATGATGTCTGCCTTACTTTTTAACAAGGCAATCAATTTGACTGCTTATAGCAGAGATACTTTCTCTCTATTGATCTTTGACACACACCACTCACACTTTCTAAAATGATTTGGTCTGACCTGTTTAACTGCAAATGCATTCTATATATTTTTAATTGCGTTATATAGATGCAATTAATATATTTTTGCCTTTTTATTGCATTTAATTTCCTGGAGTCTTGTGATGTTATTTTCAGAACTTTACACTGTGATATTTATTAAAAAATTTCAGGCGAACACTTTACTCAAACCTCTAGTAGATGAATTACAATGGAAGGCCTTGTGTTGTCTTTAGCTGTAAATGTGTGATGGTTTAAAGTAAATACCCTGGCAAAAAAAATTATTTACAGTTTACACATGCTAAAGCAATTACCGTATATCTTCTAATAATAGCCCATCTGTTATTGATGCTTGTTTCCAATAAACGGCAGGTTTGAAAAGATGTCACGACAAATGGGCGCTGGTATCTAATAATAGCTTGGTCCCCACCCCCACACCCCCAAAACATTCACGGCCATGCGTCTCCAAGCTTTCACTTCCTACCTCTGTTTTAACAGAATTTATTTCCTAAAAGGTATGAAATGGCTTAAAACAAACCTCTGATTTCTGAAGACAGTTATATGAGTGTAATGTGCGTAATTACTCATTTCTGTTGCAATATCTGAGGGTTCTTGATGTTAAGTGAATCTGTTTAACCTTATCACTGCATTCGGTGCTAAACCACTCCCACAATAATAGCAGCATCACAGACCAGTATCACCACTGAACAGACAGAGGGATGATTTTAGTCGTGATGTTTTATAGTAAATGTGAAGAAGCTGCATGACATTTTGTGGCTGTAAATACCATCACCATTCTGTCTGTGAGGAGAATAATAGCCCGTTTCCAACAAACACCGGTCTCTATTAAAAGCCGGAATGTCCGAATAATTTTTTGAATAAACAGCGGGGGTAATGTTGGAAGATATACGGTAATTATGATGCTTTCTAGATGCTAACATTCATTGACATCAAGTTCCCGCTGTAAGTTTAAGTAAAGTGTGTTGGTGATTCCTTGCCTTCTGCTATATTTAGGACCCTATCTGGTGTAGGCTGCATCCTTTCATCTGTCATCTTGTCTTTCCATTCTTTCCTCACCACTATCTTTCCCTGTCCCCTACCCCCTCCCTCCCATAAAGGCTAAACCCCTGCTTGTGCAGGCAGATGAACGTCACCCCTGGAGATGCAAGGTGCCTCATATCATTCCCTGGCAGAAACACTTCCATATGTGCACTATAATAACTTGTCCTTGTTTTTCTGCACATCACACATTTGAAGACACAATACTCTAGGTTATCTTCTTGAGTATCTTGTTTGGGATATATGTATGTGTCTTGATCCTTCTCTCTCAAATTGTTCATGATTTAGTTTCTATCATGTGTGTGAGCCCAGTGTCTTGTGTGAATGTTTTGCATGTCTGGACTAAAATCTTTTTGGTGATTGGAGGCCAGTGAGGGCTGAGAATTACATTCTGAAACCGTTCATAAAATCTTGGATTACTACCTTAAAGATTAAATTGCTTAAATTGCTGATTACTTTCCTAGAAACATTTTAAAAAGCTCCCTTTAACTATTTTGTTTAATCTTGTATGTTTGTTTGAACCCCGACCCCGAAAAATGAAAAGAAATTAAAAGTATGTTTCTCAGGTGCAATTATCATTCACCTCTTTGTGTAATTTGGTCATTGTTTTCTGTGTTTCGCTCCATTGTCCAGAGAATGGGAGATGAAGTGGTGGAGAGTCAACAGATTGAAAGCTTCGAGATGTCTCTTCAGGAGCGCAAGCAGTTGATCACTTCTCAAGAAGATGCCTGGAAAGTCAAAGGTCTTGGAGCTGCCAATGACTCCACCCAGTTCACAGTGGCTGGTCGGATGGTCAAAAAAGGTCAGTCCACACAAAGTTAGCGCCATCAATTTGAAAATGTTTTGTGGTTTGTCAACTTAATCAAATGCTGAAGATAAGATAATAAGCTGACTGGCTGTGTACACACCCTCTTTTATCCACTCACTAATTTACAAACACATTATTGTACATCTCTCTCTCAAAAAACCTGAAGCAAATTATTGACAAATGGTATGTAATTGCATTTATTTATCCATACCATTTATTTATTATGGTATGATCGTGTGTTTTAGGTCTGGCATCTCCCAGTGTGCTCACAAATCCGACACTGACTTCTACATCCTCTAAAAACAAGAACACCATTTGCAAACCCCAGGAAGGTAAGAAACTACTCATGCATCCTGCACAACCACTTTTCTTATAGCTACACATGCATCATTCTGTTACTCGAAACATTCAATTATACATAAGTATTTTTTCTTTTTGTGTTTTTAAAGAATCAGAAGACCAAACAGGTTTACAGAGTTTACTATTTGCTATATTTTGATGTTGTGCTGCATATTATGTGTGTTTTAGTGTATAGTGTATTTGTGAATTTTGCACATGTAGATGAAAAAATGAAATATGCTGTTCAGTGTTCATCATCCTCAAGTGTTTGACTGAATATGACACAGCACCCTTAGTGTAACCCATCCTCCTCTGGTATTTGTGGTTTTTAGTAGTTGCTCTTGATGTAAACCAGCCTGTGCTGTGAAATATTCCATTCCCTCTGTCACACACAAACACTAACTGGTCAGATACATGCAGCATAATGTACATAGTCTTTGTCATGTGCCTTTAAAATAAGATGAATGCAGAATGTTATTTAATCCTTTGTTATAATACATGGCTGTTATTGGTCTTTAATTCAGAGATTGAGGTCAGACATGATATGAACGTTGAGTCAGACCGAAAGCTGGACAAACTAGAATCCTTCCTGGGTCGACTTAACAGTAAAGGTGAACATGTTCACTCCTTTATCTGAGCTGTAAAAATGTAGTGTAAATAAAAATGAAATATTAAAACTAAATTAACTATATTACACTATTTAATTATTTCCCATCTTCCCGGGTTGTTCTTTGTGGTGTTTTAGTGGATGCTCTGCAGGAGACTACACTTGCAGTCACAGAGAAAACCGTGAAAGAGGTCATGACTCTAGATGATGAGTGCTTTGATAAGTTCTACAGACACACGGAGGAGCTTGCCAACGTCACCAGCAGAGTGGAAATTAGTGATGACTTTGATGCCATTTTTGGAACTCAAATGCCCAAGTAAGACCAGGGTTAAATTATTTTCTCACACACACACACACACGCACAAACATACACACCCTTTATTGAAAGCAAGATAGCATGTTGGCTGTTGTGCTGTCATTTAACCACACACACGTAGATGCTGAGCTCATGATGTCCTGACTTTAACCTGGGTGTTTTCCAGACTGACTTCTGCGATGGTGCAGCACAAGCGTGCGGTGCGTCCAGCCCGAAATGTGCAGTCATCCAGGAACCCTCTGAAGATGCTTGCCTCTCGAGAAGATATCAGACATGAATACACAGAGCAACGACTTAACATTGGCGTGCTAGAGAGCAAGAGGATCAAGCAGGAGAAGAGTAAGGGAAAAACATGATTTAACTGATGACGCAAATTCACTGGGGCAGCCTCTTGACTTTCTAGTATAGTACTGTTTTGTGTATGATAGTATAAGATATACTGTATGATGGATAAACACAAGCTAAAGTAAATTATTTAAATTAATCTCAGAAGAGGGGAAAAATTGTTAATGCGCAAAGGAAGAGATGTGCTATCAGTTATGTTAGTTTCAGAGTACACTGTGGTGGGTTTTTCTTTTTCTGAATTCTTTCTAGCCTTTAAAAAAAATCTTTGCATGTAATTCTAGATCATACATCTTATATTACTACTCAATACATCTCTCTCTCTCTCTCTTTCTCTCTCTCTCAGCGAGTAAGAATAGTGGTTTCTCAGCAGTGGCTCTGGCAGGTTTGGCGAGTAAGGAGAATTTCAGCAGTGTGAGTCTTCGCAGTGTTAACATCACCGATCAGAGCTCCCACAGCAGTGCCATGCCTTACAAGAGCACCATGCTCATGCAGGTCAAAGGTTGGTGACCCAACTAATCAGCCAGCAAAATATTAATTCGTTTAAACTTGGCTGCGTGTGCGTGTGCGTGTGTGTGTGTATATAATACCTGTTCAATATTTGCTCAGATTTCTTGTCATTTTTATATTTATTAAAAAATAATGGAAAGTATAATTAAACTAGACATTAAAGGCATATTTAGATTTTTATTAAATCTATGACACTTTCATCATAGTGTAGACTACACTATGTTTCCTGTTTGGAATCCAGTTGAATCCAGTCCAGCTGAATTTCTGATTGTTTTAATGAACAACAAGTGACTGTAAGCAGAAACCCTTTAAGATGGGAGACATAACAGGGTTTAAACTCTAGTTATAGATGCTAGGACACATATAGGTGCCTGGAAGTGAGAAATGAATGTCTGGATAACCATGTTTGGACATTCCCTACATTACTAGGGCTCCTAGTAAAACAATTACAATCTAAGATAACAATCGTATGCAAATTGATTGAGAATTGCACCTAGCCTGTGTACTTATTAGGCACTTAGCACTGTCTTTGTGTCTCAAAGTTTATTATGTGTCAGGGAGTTTACTTTAACATCACCCATTAGAAAAACAACCTCGCCTCATAGTGCTACACTTGGTAATGTAAGTGGTGCGGGTCGAAGGCTAGTCCTCATAAGAAATGGTTTGGCTGCATATGTGCTGGTCTTTCTGTTCGTCTTTCCCTCCATCTGTGATCTCGGTCATGCATTTATTCCCTTGTTCTTGTACAGATAGAAACAACTAAAACATTTTTTTTATTCATTAGGTCGGCGGCATGTCCAGACCAGGCTAGTTGAGCCCAGAGCGTCCTCCCTGAATAGTGGTGATTGCTTTCTCCTGGTCACACCCCATCACTGCTTCATCTGGACAGGAGAGTTTGCAAATGTTATTGAGAAGGCTAAAGTGAGTATTTCCAGGATATGCATGCACAGACACACACACACTTTAGAAAGAGATATCAATATTATAAACTACAGTTTTAAGAAAATTGTTTTGAAAATTTGTTTAAACCATTTTTTATCACTTCATTTGGTCATGAAATATAAATGGCAGATGGGGTTATCAAATTGGTGTTAGTAATTGCAGGGTTTTCACATCACTTGTATATTTACTTAAAGGAGCCTTTAATGAGCATAGAGGGTTTTTTTGCATGTGCACATTTAAATTATAGTAAAGATTCATATAGAATGATAAATTGAGTTTTGAAAAGTTGAGTAGAAAAAGTCTTGAATGAAGCATGGAGGTTTAGATAAAATATTAAATATCACATATCTCACTTGTGGTGTTGCATCTTTTAAATGGCCTATATTTTCACTGGTGGTTGACGAGCCCACCACGTGCAGGAAGTCAGCAAAATAGACCACAGAGATGTTTTTCATGTCAAATACAGGAAACAGGAAGCCAGTTGTAAAAGACAGGAAACGTGTCAAGAAGTGAACAGCTGTCCTATAGTCTAAAACACCAGAGAGGTCAATGAACCCTGTATGAAGTTGTATTTGACCTACATTTGAGCAATAATGCTACGTTAGTAATATGGTACATTACATGGTTTTACTTTGAGGAACAACAGGGAAGCATTTGTCTTTGGGAATTAGAGATGAACAGGGTAGGAAAATGAAGATATTTTTCTCAGAAAAACTGAGAAACCCAATAAAATAACAATGCTCATTCATCTCTTGGATCACGTATGACCTCTTTCATTTCTGGCCTGGATTAACCTTTATAAGCTCTGCTTTATCTTCTCAACAGGCATCAGAGCTGGCAACCTTCATACAGACGAAGCATGACCTGGGCTGTAGAGCCTCATATGTGCAAATTATAGAGGAGGGTATCAACACTCACAGCTATGCAGCCAAAGAGTTCTGGAAGATTCTGGGAGGGCAAGCAAGCTACCAAGGTACAACACCTCATTTTTACATTCTGTAATAACTTTGTGTGTTTGTTTTATCTAGAGCCGGTTTAACCTTTAAGCGTATTGATTAGATTAGTTTGTGCTAGATCTAAACATTGAGGCAGACTTCTAATTAAAGACTGCCATAAAAATGTAGATAATCAATACAATCACATGTTGCTGACCTAGAATAAGGAACTATATTGAGGGAGTTGCAGGTCAGAATTGACCTGAGATTTGGGTTTAAATGTTAAAATCTATAAAAGTATTTATTTCTGTGTTTTTAAAAGAAATGCTCTTTCAATTCCACAGCCGCAGGAACTCCAGAAGAGGATGAGTTCTATGAAACTGCAATAGTGGAGACAAACTGTGTCTACAGGCTACAGGAGGACAAGCTGGTGCCTGATGATGACTACTGGGGAAGAGTACCCCGCTGCTCCATGCTCAACCCCACAGAGGTCAGGCCACACAGATATACTGTCCAGAAATTTGTTACAGGTCCTCATAATAATCAAGCATTATTTAATTTTCTGTCTAAATTTAAATATTATATACTAAACACCAAAAGACCATGATCATGCAGTTTTATTTAATTCTGAGAACAACAAAAAGTTATTGAATGATGAGTAATGTGAAATTATTCATGTTGGGGTTGTAGCTTAAACTAATTCATTCAAAATCACTGAAACGGTAATGTGATTGCTCTTCCTGTACAAAGCTAATTTGAACACTTTCTACTTGTACTCATCTTTAATAAACTATTGAATCTTATTTGAATGATTAGAAAATATACTAAATTAATACCAGACAGCAAGTGAATTGTCAGCCGCTGTGCTGGAAGCAGGAAAAATGAGTAAGCCACTCTAAAAGGGCCTAATGGTGATGGCTAGATAATTTAGTCAGAACATCTCTAATACAGCAGGTCTCCAGGTCTGCAGAAGTTATGTATCCATAGAAGGACAACTGGTGAATCGACAACAGGGTCACAGGCACCCAAGGCTCTTTGATGCATGTGGGGAGTGAAGCCTGTCTGGTCTCATCCAAAGAGGAGCTTCTGTTGTACTAAATGTTAATGCTGACTTTAATAGAAAGGGGTCAGGACACTCGGTGCACCACAGGCAGAGCCGTTTTGGTGGCATAAGGAGACCTACTCAATATTAGGCAGGTAGTATTAATGTTATGGCTGATTGGTGCAGTTTGAAAGGCCTGTTCCTTCCATGTCTGAACAAAACACTGTTGCACTTAAAACTATGGTAATTCTTGCTAAAATATTCTTGAACTGTGGCTGAACCTACACCGAACTAAACACTTTTGAACATGTGAAGTTCAGTTACAACAGTGTAAATATGTCTGTTTCCATGTGTGTGCATACAGGTGCTGGTGTTTGATTTTGGAAGTGAAGTGTATGTGTGGCATGGCAAAGAGGTAACATTAGCACAGAGGAAAGTGGCATTTCAGCTGGCAAAGCACCTGTGGAACGGCACCTTTGACTACACTACCTGTGATATCAACCCACTTGACCCAGGAGAGTGCAACTCACTTATACCCAGGTATTTACACATTTACACACCATGCTTAGCTTAGGCAGCACACACACACACACACACACACACACACACACACACACACACACAAACATACAAAATTAAAAAGTCTCATTGTTGGGCTTAGCCTCTCTTCAGTTTTTCTCAGTATCGGCTTGTTAGTGCTGTATTGTCTGTGCTTTGTCTCTGTTGTTGTCATGAGACTGTCCTCTCTGTGCTGTAGTCTCTGGTGTCAGTATCCCTGCCAAAAATCTTGTTCATAAACAAGGCCTAGGCAGCCATGACGGTGTCAAACACAAGAGCATACCTACATAAAATCTAACCTTCACCTCCATGTTTGAGAGCTTGTTTTTTATTTGTTCACACCTCAAATCTGCTTGACACCATGTGACCTTACTAAACATTCATTTTGCAATTTAGTAATACAAATTGTTAAAGCACAAAGGAATATATGTTTCTACATGTGCTACCAGTTCTGTTAGAGTTTCAGAGTACACTGTGGTGGCTTTTTCTTTTTCTGTATTCTTTCTAGCATATAAAAACAATTTACAAATAAACTTTGCATGTAATTCTAAATAATACATCTTATATTACTACTCAATACATTTACTGAGTGTAACTGTTAACTGTACACAAAGCTCTCTCTCTCTCTCTCTCTCTCTCTCTCTCTCTCTCTCTCTCTCTCTCTCTCTCTCTCTCTCTCTCT
>JBBIGC010181993.1:0-14540 GCA_037576955.1 Lepidarchus adonis
GACGCTGCTAATAAAGTTACATAATTACACAGTGGATTCACCTTTATTATTATATTTACAAAATACCACAGTTTTTTGTGTTGGTCATATCATTTTATTTTGTTGTTTTTATCCGCGACACTTTAAATGCCAGTCTGCAAAAATAATGTCTGACATTAAACCGGTCCGTGGCGCGAAAAAGGTAGGGGACCTATGATCTAAGGAACAGCAGGGCTCCCTTAACTTAGAAGAGGTCGATGGTCATATTCCACTATTAGATAGAGACTGAATAAAAATGGATCCATGTAAGGCAAAAAACACAGTTAACCAACAGGAAGGTTCAATTTATTTTTGTAAAGAAGCATCTCAATGAGCCCCCAAGCTTTTAGGAATAATGAAAGTTAACACAGTATTTGATAGTCAGACTGCCATCCCAGCATTCAACCATGTAGGGCCTCAAGAGTTGGGTGACTTGTCTTGATTGAATGAACTATAAATTCTTCTGGAAAAAACTGCAGGAGAATTTTTGGTTAATCAAGAAAATGATCTCCACCTCTGATTTTTTAAACAATTATTAATTAAAACGGTTGTAGAATAAATACTTTCTGAACTGCACTGAGATACTGAGGCAGGACCATAAATCATAAAAAACCCTTGAATGTGACTCAATTAAATCAATCTATTGTTAAAGTTCTAATTAATACAAATGGGGTTCTTTCAATCATTTTTATATTTATAGGTAGGAACATATTAGGTGTCAAAGTCGAAAAATGAATGTCCTAGTCTTCCCCTGTATTTAGTGGTTCATTTCTAACGTTGTGATGTTGTGTTTTTCTTGTAATCTAACTGGCAAATTGCCTGACTGACAGAACAATGTGACTTTAAAGCTCAGTCAAGGACGTGGAGATCTCCCATTCATAGCTGTTGCCTTTCTGGTGCTGGCGGCACTAATGCAGGTGGAGTTGCTGTTAGCTTGGGTATACTGTACCTGTGGAACCATGTGCCCTGTCTTCAGCTGATGGATTTGTGGCTGATTTGCTCTGCTCCACCCACACTTGAATGAGCGCTGGAAATATTCCCTCTCCCACCGCACACATGATTTGCATCAAAATCATATTTGGCCTGACCTCTACGGATTAGTCTGACTGCCATTCTCTCTCTGGAAAAGACATGTGACGCGTCCCCACGTGTGCATGAGTGTGCGGCTTTGGTGATTTGAGGATATGGCCTTTGCTAACTTAATCTGCATAATATTAAAATGCATCTTATCTTAAAGTGACAGTTTGACAATATATCAGATTTACATGTCCTTTTACCCTCAATATATCAGTCGCAGTGACAAAAACAATAGAAGACCATTTTGAACTTGAGCTAGAAGACTACTATCTAAGCTAAAGTGCTGTGTCGAGCTCAAAACAACTGTAGCAGACTGCATTCTGTCTGTCTGCATTTTTGTCCATTTTCATACATATAAGAAAAAGGGAATGAGCTGACTTGGAACTTATTGTGCACTGAGATTGTCCCAAAATAACTTAATTTGAAATGCTGTTGCGTTCAAACACATTTGCCCTAAATCCTTTTAAAAATTTTACATCCTCAAATCAATAAAAGTTTTGTGGTTTATTTATTAGTTTGGGCTTGAGGCTTCAGTATATCTTTTCGTTACTCATCTTCTGTCATTTGTATTTTTTGGGGTCAAATCCGATTTTCAGAAAAGTTGGAATATTTTCCAAAATGCAATAAAACAAATATCCATGATAATTTAATGATTCTTTATTGTGCTGTGGTCAGAAGAGTCCACGTTTCAGCTTGTTATTTAAGGGAAAAAAGTAAAAATCCAGAATTTGTGATGCAATGGCTGAGTTGCATATATGTAAAGGGACCCTTGACTCTGAGGCATAAAACAAGAGTTTAGAGTGACATTGCCATCATTTCAGCAGGAAAATACCAGATCACATTCTGCATGGGCTTCATAGACAGAGAGTGACTGCTGCCAGTCCATGTATGTGCCATTTTGAAAATGTAAAAAGACAAGCAGACAGCGATCATGGACTGTTGAGTGGCTGAAGCTGAAATTGAGCAGCTTATGTGAAGCAAGAATAGACAAAATTTCCAATTGCAGGTCTAGTGATTAAAAGAAAATGTAACACAGTGGTAAACATTCCAGTATTGAACACTAGTTTCAAATCTGCACCCAGAAGGCAGGTGTTAATCACTGTTTGCTTACTACACATTTTTATTGCTTTGGTTCCATTCCATTGGAACCAATGACCATCCAATCACAAACCATCACACAAATGTGCGGCCTTCTTCGAATGGTCCTCCTCTGATTTTCCTGTGGTGCCTTGGAGGTTGGGCAGCTGACAGGCTCCAATCCGCCTTGCTGGGGGGCCGGGGAGGGGGCCTTGGCCCTGCTGGTGTATGGCATAGCTCCACTGGGGGCGGGGTTGCTGCCCTGGCCGGCAAGAGATCTGGGCTCTGGGCCTGTCCTGCACTGGTGGGGGGTTGTGGGCGGGGTTGGGGGTCTCGCTGCCTCCCACCTCTGTGGGCCTCCTTGGGGCTTCACACTGGAAAGCTCAATTGTAATACCAAGCGCATTCATTAACAAACCAACATACATGCATACTTTTATTCTCCAGTGACAGACAGTAGAACGCTATGTGCTAAATGCTTACATCCAATAATTTGTCATTCTTTCAGTAGGTTTTTGCTGATAAAGGATTATTTTCTCTAATAATGCATTTGGTCAAAATCTTGATAGTAAGCTGAGACAAAGTCAGCACTCAGTAGCAGGTAAGAAAATCAGAAAGGCCTGATGAATGGCTTTTATGGTTGGCTCATGGCAAGAGGTCATGTGTGGAAGGCCTCAGCCAGTGCTCAAAATGACTTGGCCTATCTAGGTTGAATAGGGCCAGGTTTGGAGAAGCTGTGGCATTGAACAGATGGGGCCAGTCACTGAGAGAGCCAACAGACAACACACTTGGTCCAGTTGTACAGGACAGGACAGTGGCCGAGCACAGCACCCACATGCATTTCAATACCCAGTGTACCATGTACACGTCAGCTATTGTGACTTGTGCCAGCTGCGAGTGTCTTCAGTAATGACTAATGTGTGGGTAAGTAGAAAGTCCTTTTAAGTTGGGGATGTTGGCATTTTTCTAAGCCGCACGCTTTTTTGCATAGTTGTCAGATAATTAAACTAATAAAAATTTTAATATTTAATAACAATAACCAGAGAAAATCAAAACATGTGAAAAAGTAACAGCTCCTTAAATCTAATAACTGGTTGAGTCACTCTTGGCAGCAAGAACTGCTGATTGCATTTGCAATAACTGGCAACGAGTCTTGCACATCACTGTGGAGGAATTTTGGCCTACTCTCTTGTTCTGATTCAGCAAAATAGGAGAGTTTTTGAGCATGAGCAGCCTATTTAAGGTCATTTAAAGCATCTCAATTGGATTTAAGTCTGAGCAAAGCATCCCTAGACCGTCACACTGCCGTAAGGGGCGGTGCTGTTCTTTGGACACCGACATTGGGGAGGCATGGCTTCCGTTCTCTGAATATTATATTAAATTATATATTATTATTATTATTATTATTATTATTATTATTATTAATAATAATAATAATAATAATAATAATAATAATAATATTGTTATTATTACTACTACTATTAAAAACTGCTTTTTGTATTTACTTAGGTTATATTTGTCTTTTTCACAGTATTGGATTTCGAAGATATGAGTAGATTATAATTATAGTTATATACTGTGACATTTGTAGCTATATTTCTGCTGCTGTAGAGCAAATATTAGCTAGCTGATCTGAAAGACCACTGTCCCTTCTTGGTAAAAATGAATAAATAAAATACAGTTGTAAGACTAACATTAGCTATCTATTCTTGTGCACACCTTTATTAGGAACAGCTTCAGCTGCTACACACTTTCTTTAGGTGCCCAAGCATCTGCCCCTTTTCCCTTCTATGACTATGGCGTTTTTGGTATGGCATAATGTGCCCTTATTGCTTTTGTTTGTTTGTTTGTTTGTTTGGTTGGTTGATTGTTTGTTTGGTTGGTTGGTTAAACACTTGACAGGTTTTTTTGACAGGTTACATAAGTGTGACACCCTCACATTCTCCTGACACCAACATAAAGCCAGTGTCTCTTTATTGTTGCCAGGATAATGTTCTATTATAAAATAAATCTTTATCTCACTAACATTTTCTGTTTTAAATTTGAAAAGATGCTTCTTTAAAGGTCTCAGGATGGCCCTGCTGCTCTTTCTCGCTACAAATTTTAATTTTTGGATTTTTGGATAATTTAAGCACCTACAGTTCTGTATACAGTTCTAAGTCCCTGCTTTGTTTCAACTGCATCTATAGCGCTGCTTGGTAATTACACTCTTCTCACTGGGAGCGCAAGTGAAATGATATCATTATGATATTATTGAATACCATAACTACGATAAAGATAAATGTTTCTGCTAGACCCGAGACAACGAGGCACGAATAATCTTGATAAAGCTGTTTGTGGACTGGTGGTGAACCAATTAGCGAGCTCCGAGTTTTCCTCTGGTTCTCTATGGGCCAGTCAGCTCTAATTGCCCGAAACAGAGGATGGGTGGATGTGGGGGAAAATGAAAGAGCAGAAGAGGTAGCTTGTGGCATTGTGTAACTGATGTGTTTATTTGTGCCAGTGTGCTTCCTGCAGGCATGTGAGCTGAGGTGCTTTAGCATAAACAATATTTGCATAATTAGTGTGTGTTTTGGTGCAAAAATGACGCACGTTTATCAGTCGCTGTCATCGGTCGTCTTGTTCATATACATTCATTTAAACAACCATTAAATATTGGAACATCACTGATAGACATAGATAAGTAATATCTTAGCTCTAGAGAACAGTGCCTCCTTCTTCTTAACACTGTGGAGTGTGTTTGTGTGTGTATGTGTAAGACAGAAGGTCCTGCATTCTGTGCTGTCAGCCTCCCAACTGAATTATCAATCAGTGCAGCACTGCTAAAATATTTATTTCTTTATTCAAGAGGCATCCCCCACCCTTCGCTAGCCGATCCACAAAGCACCATATAAATCAAAGCCAGGGTGAAGTGAATGCAGTGCAAAGACAAAGTGACATTCAACACTTGCTGGGTGGAATTAAAGGGAGAAATCAACATTAAGAGATTGAAGGGAGAAGTGTGAGCAGAAATTCTGCTTTCTCCAAGCTCTGCCACAGTAGCAGTGTCCAGGTTTGGCTCTTGTGAGAGTTCTGGGCAGTTTATTCAAGAGATTTACTTCCATAAACACTATAAATGCACAGGATAGGGAGCAGAATTTGAAAAAAAACTAAAATCAAACTCATAATTTAGTTTAGACACAATTCAACAGTTTTAGATATGTGTGTCCTCTAAAGCAGAGGTCCCCAAACTTTTTCACGCCACGGACCGGTTTAATGTCAGACCATATATTCGCAGACCAGCATTTAAGGTGTTAAGGATACAAACAACAAAATAAAATGATACGACCAACACAAAAACTGTGGTATTTTGTAAATATAATTATAAATATAATTATGTAAATTTATTAGCAGCATTTTTCTGAAATGCGCTAACAACAATCAGAGTAACGTCCTCCTCTGCCCCTCACGCGCTCTGGTCGCTATGGTAACATGTAAACGTTCCTTTCAGAATAAGTGTTCAGTGCTGTTGTGGTGATCTCAGGGTTTTCTGCCATGACTTTCATCCAGAATACCGGCAAAGTTGAGTCTCTAACATACTTAGATGCTACGGATTGAGATAATTTAAAAACTTTTTTTTCTTTTTTGGACGGCCAGGTTCCAGTCTGCCGCTTGGTTCGAAATGCTCCACGGCCAAGTAGCGGCTGGGGTTGGTATACCAAGCGGCCGCAGCTGCAGGCAGACAATACCCGCTACAATTAATCCCTTCGGCCGAATAATTATAACAAAGCCCTCTGCTAGCAAAGGCTATTACATTTATATAGGAAATCATATTGACTGACTGTTTTGTGAATATTCAAACTATCAAATGTAAAATTTTTATTATTTTACACTGAATTGTGAACAGGGTATATTTTCAGACTACCTCCAAAGCACATCTATCAAATTCATCTGCAAAAGCATTAAGGCATGCTGTCAAGTTAATCATAATGATTGATTTATCAAATCTTTATGTCTGTCCTTACCAACAGTATATTTGAATGGGAGACAGAAAGTGTATATTCTCCCAGTCTTCCCAGTCTCTCTGTACAGCCTAAGACTTTTCATTTTCTAGCTCAGAAAACATCACCTGGACTTCTTCACCTCTCCTCAAATTGCCACCTTATGCCACCCTGGGTGGAGGGGTTTCCATGCATTAGTGAACCTGGGGGCTATGTTGTCAGAGGCAGCTGCACCTAGTAGGGTCACTTGAGGAGAACAAGTCCCAGGTGAGTGGCCAGAAAAAGTGCAATTTGATGGAAGAACCTTGACATAGCTTGGGCTCTGGAACCAATCTTTTGGAGAAAGGTTGTATACTGTTCTCTTCTTAAGGTGCCATTGAATAGAATAGAATAGAATAGAATAGAATAGAATAGAATAGAATAGAATAGAATAGAATAGAATAGAATTGAATAGGCTTTTATTGTCATTGTACAGAGCACAACAAAATTGTGGGTGCTCCACCCAAGCAGCGGTGCATCAACAGAAAATAAGAAAAACAATAAAATACCATTTAAGAATTTAAAATATTAAAAAAAAAAAACAAGAATAATTTAGAAAGGATGAACATGAAAAAATAAGATAGAATGTGATGGTGATATATACAATAAAATGTGGAGTGATATATACAGAAAGTGGTGTTTTTTTGCGTGATTCAGTCCTTAGTTTATTAATCATGTGTTATGTTATGGGTTATTATATACCGAAGGCCCAGGAGAAGAAGCTGGTGGTTTGAGACCTGATTGAGGGCAGCAGGTCAAACAGGTGGTTTGCATTGGTGGTCTGTGCCAGGCAAGGGTGTGGCTTTTGGTGCACCCACAACTCATTAACATTTGCATTTATCCCAGTAAGCGAGAGGTCAGGGAAAGATCTGATTTATCTTTCCCACCCCATCCGAGGGGCCATGGGGGAAGGGGGCGGGTCCTGTTATGGGTTAGGCCTATATCCTGCACATTTCTTCTGTGGCGGGGCAGGGTGACCGGCTCCGGTTTGGCTTGAACGTGTCACGGGGCAAAGGTACTGTAGAAGTAGGAAGAAGACGCAGACCGTACATGAGGATAAATTCTGGAACTTTAATAAACAACAACACATTTTTGACCATCAAAAACCAATGACCATGTGCTCAGACAAAGGCGTACTTACACAAAGGCACAACTAGGGACACCTGGTGAAGGGCAGGGACCAAACAGGGACTCGTCACAAGACAAAAACTCATTAAAAGACACATGACAAGACAGGGATGGTTGGAAACCCATGACATCATCCATCTAATAGTTCCTTTCATCAAGCCCCTGAGCCTTGTTTATATTTGATGCTTATGCATTACTTACACTTGAATTTTACATTTATTTTGTTATTGATGATATTATTATTTTATTATTATTATAATATATATATATTATTATAATATAACTCTGTACAAATTATATTTAAATTAAATTTTTTAATCTTGGGTTGCTCCAGTGGAACTTTCTCCACACATTAGCCACCTTGGGCAAAAGCGTCAGCAATTATAAATGCTATCATAGCCATAATATTCAAACTGCCAGGCTATTTCCATATTGACCTAGATTTTGTGCCAGCTGGTTTCCTTTGGGTCCTGGAGGCCTGACTGTCCTCTTGCTGCGCTCTCACTGCATTGAGTCAGTGTGGGCTTCAGGCTCTGTGTGAACATTAGCTTGCTGGGTTTTTTTGTTTTTTTGTCAGTAATAAATCTTCACAGACAAATTGGCAAGGCTCTTCTATTACTCTACCAAAGCACTTGCGGGTACAGCGACTCTGCCACACAGGAGCAAAACGAATGCGTACATCACACAAAAACACACATAATGGGATGTTAGAGAAAGGAGAGAAGCCCCAGGGGAAGGCGGTTACAGTCATTTTATAAAAGAAGGCTAAAGCATGTGTGTGTGCATTTATCTTTTTGCCGCCTGAACGTGTGTGTGTGTGTGTCCGTGTGTGTGTGTACACTCAAAAAGTTTTCCAAATGTATCTTGGTCAAGTGGCGTTCTTGATTTTCTAATAAAAAATGATTACATACCCTCTACACAAATCAAACTGTAACTCAGTGGTCCCCAACCATCGAGCCGTGGAGCATTTCGAACCGGGCCGCGGGCCGATACCAGGCCGTACAAAAACTTTTATTTTTTAAATATGATCTCAATCCGTAGCATCTAAGTATGTTAGAGACTCAACTTTGCCGGTATTCTGAATGAAAGTCATGGAAGAAAACCCTGAGATCACCACAACAGCACTGAAAACTTATTCTGAAAGGAACGTTTACCTGTTACAATAGCGACCAGAGCACATGAGGGGCAGAGGAGGACGTTACTCTGATTGTTGTTAGCGCATTTCAGAAAGACGCTGCTAATAAAGTTACATAATTAATTAGTGGATTCACGTTTATTATTATATTTACAAAATACCACAGTTTTTGTGTTGGTTGTATCTTTATTTGTTGTTGTTTTTATCCGCGACACATTAAATGTCGGTCTGCAAAAATATTGTCTATAAATCGTCAATAAAAAAAATGTAAAAAATGTTTTGGTACAGCCCGGTACCGGATCGTGGCCCAGTTTTAAATGCTCAGTCCGCGGCCCGGTGGTGGGGGACCACTGTTTTAAAGGATAAGTACTTTTTTTTACTTGAAAAATCAAGAAAAAAATTTACCTAGACTGAGGGTGCCTAAACATTTGCATATAATTGGAATTCTAAGGGAGAACATGAATTCAGATTATGAAGACATGACTGGCTTTAAAAGAACCTTCCAGTAAAAGTGATTATTTTAAGGCATCACCTTAGATCCTCTTGTGGCATCTTTATTTTTACAATGTATGTCAACATTCCTGATGGAGTGAAGGTTCTACTGTTTACTCTACTCTGTGTCATCAATAGTGTGTGACAGCACTGGGGTCAGTTCAGACGTGACAGGCTCCAGATGATGATGGAGTGGACCTGGCCTTGTAGATATTGAGCAGTGTTATTTATTCTCTGCCATTCCACCTTTTCTGCAAGCCTGGATTGATGCTTGTGTTCTGAATGGGGGAAAAAACAAAACATCACAGCCATCTAATTTCGTATCTAGGTCAGCATTTTACCTGTCTCTCTCCACTGAGCATGTAGCAATGGTCTGTCCAAAAATCAATTTTATACCATTTTCCTCTTACATCAAGTGCTGTCAATCAGCCGTGTTTGCTATAAGCTTCAGGCCTAAATCATCACACAGTTGTTTCAATTACTGTGTAGTTGTTAAATGACCTCAGACATGTTCGTGTATGTGTTTTCCGACACATGACACAACCATTGTTATCTGTAAAATTGCAGTTTTTGCCTCATACAATTGGACATTTATAAAAACTACATTTATTTGAGATTGTTTAACAGCTCAACACAATTGGGAGATTATTTGGGTATCATATTTCACTGTGGTTATTGTTTTAATGTGCATTGATTCATTACACCCTGTCCTGACTCCAGGTAATTATTTTATATTATTTTTACATTTATAATAGTTCAGTTATGAGAAAGTATAACTGCCTGTGAATGTAATAAACTTTCAAGCTAATTTAGGATACACCATTTTACAGGGGTGGGGGTGGGGTCCTTACATCCTCCCATTTTTACATTTAAACACACTTAAAGAACCGAATATGCACTTGTTGTATAATGTATCCCACCCCTGACAGGTGCTACAGTTATGAGATAATCGTTTACTGCAGCTGTCAGTGGTTATAAAGTTCTGGCTGATCAGTACTCTAGTACACAAGTAACTACTGTTGACATATTCATTGTTACAGTTTGACTATAGTAGTATAGCTTTTGAAAATACTAAACCACTGGTCCTCAACCCCCGTGCTAGACCAGTACCGGCCGCACAGAAAGAATAAATAACTTACATTGTTTCCGTTTTATTTATTATACAAGTTTGAACAGGCTTTTATTTTGAAAAATGACTGAAGTTTCTCCGTTACTTCCATCTATGACTCACTCCTGACGCATGTTTAGGTGTTACCATAGCCACCAGAGAGCATTAGGGGCAGAGAGGAGGATTTTACTCTCAATGTTAGCGCATTTCAGAAGAACACTGCTAATAAAGTTACATAATTACACAGTGGAGTCAAGTTTATTATTATATTTACAAAATACCACAGTTTTTGTGTTGGTCGTATCATTTTATTTTGTTGCTCTTATCCGCGACACAGTAAAATATTGAAAATATTGTCCGACATTAAACCGGTCTGTGTCACGAAAAAGGTTGGGGATCACTGTACTAGACTGTTGAATTTAACTCGATAATAATCCGCTTCTTTAAAGCAATTTTTTTTAATTAGTGCCATTCTATTTGGTCCTTCAACTAATCCATAGTTTATGTTAACACAAATGTACAGTACAGCTACAATGAACAGTGTTCAACAGCAAACAACGAATCAATCAACCTCAAAATAGCAATTGCTAAATAGTTAGCCACAGCATGAGTATGATTGTGATAAAAAATATCATCATTTGGCAGCTCTAGTAAATACACTTAATTTCTCATGCAAATGCATTAGATGCACATGTGTAATCAGCATTTGTAAAAAATTAAGCACTAATAACAGTGAGTAACAGTGAATACATCATCAGTAGCTATATTGCCTGTGAACATTGTTTATGTGTAACTACACAGTTATTAATTTAACTTAAAATCAGAATCAGAGTCAGAATACTTTTATTATCCTGAAGGAAATTGCTTAAAATAAAAAGTAAAATAAAGTGGGACCAAATGTTAAGGGACCACCAATTCAGGCTAAAATGTAATTTAATGTTGACTCAGGTTAAAGGCTAAAGCAAACTTTGTGTGCTATTGTTGTCTCATCTATATTTATAGCAAGGAGCAAGGATTTTTTTTTTCTTCTATTTGAGCTTTATTTTCATACTGGGATCCATCTGGGTGTTTGTCTGCTTTATGAACACCAGCATTAACACTGTTTCTTAACAAACTGGGCTTGATTTGGAATCAGAAAGGAGTGGAACCTGATTGGTTTCAGAGGTGTGTGTGAGTGACAGTGCTGCATTGTGTATATGTGGGATGACAGCTTTGAAATATGTTCTCACCTCAGTCCTCAGTTGAGACGTGTCTGATGGAAGCAGTGCATCCAAGCAATAACCCTGACTGGACATGAAGACCAGGTCAGCACAAATGCAGAGTGACAGTGTGATGAAGAGAAATGTGACTAAAGGACTTACTTCTTTTTTAATGCTGAGTGGCCAGTCTCACCTCATTACCTTCTTTCTCAGCCGTATTGAGTGTAACTCATCTGAGGCAGCAGCACACACAGAGGGGTTTTCTGCTTAGTGCAGTGAATCAGTGTCGTCCTCTTTACTTCCGATGGCTTCCCTGTGTCCCAATTCCACTCATGACGTGCAGTAGTATATGCATCACTGACTCACTCCTTCTGTCCGTCTTCTTCTCAGACTGACGCTGCAAAACAAAATTGGCCCATATGACGCAGGCGGAGCGTGATTTTCTGTCCTTCAGCACTCAGGGTGCAGCGTTTCCCACACACACACTGTCAATGTAGGTGTTGTGTTTCTGAAGGGAATGCGTCATGGATGTCCTCCTAATGGAGAAGAAGCCTATAGGAACTTGCCCCTAGCTAAACATCCCACAGAAATCGTGCTTCAGGAGGTTTCAGTTGGATAAATGCTAAGTGTATAATATACAGTGTTGGGCATGAGCAGTAATGCTCTCTTGTGTATTTCTGGGTTTGAATCTAAGCAAAGAACAGAGTGAATTCAGTCTAATGAGGTGATTTATTGAACTAAATCAAGATAATCTTCTAGCCCTTCATCAGTGCTTCTGTTTGTCCAGCAAAATCTGGACAAAATGATTCATAAATAAATTTGAATTTGCTTGGCTGTCGGTGTTAGTGTGCACATATTGTAGATGTTCTTCTGGTTGGATCTATGAGTTGGATCAAGAAATGATGCTTTGGAAAGGTTACTGTTTTAAATTTTTAAAAACATTTCTCCATAAAGCAATGGTTCCCATCCCGAGCACCAGGAAAGGCTCATTACTGAGCTGATCGTTGGATCTGTTGTATTTGGAGCATGGAAAATGAGATGGGCAGAACATTGGGCCTCCAGGATCTAGGTTGGATTAGTCCTGAAAGAACCACTTGGATGGGACTTTAAAAAGCTAAAATAATTAAATGCCCTTATTCTTTATGGCACCAAGTTTATATGTTGAGGGTTCTTCTAGAGCTATGACCTGCTCTGAACACATGAAGATAGTAAGAAAGTAAAAAAAAAACAATAAGTCTGTGTGGTAGATGCACAGTTAGGACGTGTTTAAACTTGCAATAAGGTCCCTTTGATCTAGATATTTTTGTTAATCTAACATCATTCAGGTAAAAATTCACAATTTTGCATTACCCATATAGTTATGTATGATCAGTTCTGTCTTAACATTCTTATTCAGGAAAGCATACAACTTTTAACTGTAAACTACTTTTGTCTGTGTTATCATCTGTTTTATCATTTCGTTGTCTGTATTATCATTGCTTCTTTCTGTTTTGTCATTGCTTTTGTCTGTTTTATCATTGCTTCTGTCTGTTTTATCATTGCTTTTATTTGCTTTATCATTGCTTCTGTCTGTTTTATAATTCATTTGTCTTTTTAATCATTGCTTTTGTCTGTTCTATCATTGCTTCTGTCTGTTTTATCACTTCTTGTCTGTTTTGTCATTGCTTCTGTCTAATTTATCATTACTTCTGTCTGTTTTATCATTGCTTCTGTCTGTTTTATTATTTATTTGTCTCTTTTATCATTGCTTCTGTCTGTTTTTTCATTACTTCTGTCTGTTTTATCATTGCTTCTGTCTGTTTTATCATTACTTCTGTCTGTTTTATCATTGCTTCTGTTTGTTTTTATCATTGCTTTTGTCTGTTCTATCATTGCTTTGGCTGTTTTATCATTTTTTGTCTGTTTTATCATTGCTTCTGTCTGTTTTATCACTTCTTGTCTGTTTTGTCATTGCTTCTGTCTAATTTATCATTACTTCTGTCTGTTTTATCATTGCTTCTGTCTGTTTTATTATTTATTTGTCTCTTTTATCATTGCTTCTGTCTGTTTTTTCATTACTTCTGTCTGTTTTATCATTGCTTCTGTCTGTTTTATCATTACTTCTGTCTGTTTTATCATTGCTTCTGTTTGTTTTTATCATTGCTTTTGTCTGTTCTATCATTGCTTTGGCTGTTTTATCATTTTTTGTCTGTTTTATCATTGCTTCTGTCTGTTCTATCATTGCTTTTGTCTGTTTTATCATTTTTTTGTCTGTTTTATGACTGCTCATATCTTATTTTATCTGTGTGATTTTTTGAACTTTTAAAATAAAATGCATTATTATCATTACTATTATTATTATTATTAACACTCAAAGTATCCATTCTATAGGCAAGAATTCAGAGTTCATGAACAGTATTCAAGAATTTAAGGATTCAGTTTTATTGTCACATGTAAAAAGTGAAAATTACAATGAAATTCTCATTTAAAATTCCTCTTAGCAATGAACAAACATTACAAGATGACAAGTAAATCAAAACAGAATTTTGTCTTTTGCTTGTACTATTTACAGATACTAAAGTATGTGTTGGTATGCAAGTACTGCAGCTTACAAAGTAGAATTAATAAGAAAATAACAATTACATACATAAGCGACATAACAACAGACATGGACAACAGCTAAGACATGGAAAACATGGAAAAACCACAGGATATAACCACAGAGATCTGACCAGGCTGGAAACAAGAAACACCTGGCGAGGAGCAGAGACAGAAACAATGCACATGATCCCAAAACACATGACAAAACATGGAAATCGCCCTAAAACTCCACTGAATCTACTGATTTCACAAAGACAGACTTTAATAGCCTGAGGGATGTGTAGACCATGTCCTTCACGTTTCCTTTTGTGTCTTGGAATTAGGGAACGGTCAGAAATCTCAGTTCTCTGTAAAAATACTCTGTACACAGTATTCTAAAGTATAGAAACATGCATGTGATGAGGTGATCTGTTGACCTACATTAAATGCTGGATAACAGCAGTCAGTTTGAATCATCTGCTATGTCTGCTTTGACAGAAATGTGCCATCTGGCTGCAAATGCTTAGTCAGCAAAGTCTGGACGGATTGTTCAGTGAAACGTGTGTATTGAAGCTAAGTGTGTTTTAGAGACAGTGATGACGTCAGCAGCTGTTCTTCATAGTTTGTATGTGATAGATAGATAGTGTGTGTTTGTGTGTGTGTGTGTGTGTGTGTGTGTGTGTGTGTTTGTGTCTGTGTGTGTGTGTGTGTGTGTGTGTGTGTGTGTGT